>OZ020289.1:12055618-12280935 GCA_963971205.1 Aethes cnicana | reverse complement strand
CGCACGCCGTCAACGTGTCTACCGCCGCGGGAGGCAACTTCCATAAGTGCACCGCGAGGTTCGACGGCAGTTCGCGCGACGCCGAGGTGTTGGAGGCGTTCATCGACGCGGTGGAGGTATTTAAGGAGTGCGCCGACGTAAGCGACGAGCGCGCGCTGCGCGGCCTGGCCATGCTGCTGGAGGGCGACGCCGCCGTGTGGTGGCGCGGGGGCGCGCGCCGCCGTCGCCTCCTGGCCGGAGGCCGTGGCGCGCCTGCGAGCCATGTACGGAGTTCAACGACCCGCCTACAAGATCTTACGAGAAGTATCGGCCACTGAACAGAAAGACTCTCAAAGGGCCGAAGTTTTTATCTGTTATGTGCGGTCGCTTTTAGTTAAGTTGCCATATGTTGTACCTGTGTGCATGCAATTAGACATAATTTACGGATTATTGCATCGACGTGTACGAAAACGTTTACCTAGAGACTCTATTGGCGATAGTTTAGAGTCATTTATTGAAAAGGCGAGAATTGTTGAAGACGCAATCAGTGAAATAAAAGTTTCTAGTTCGAGTTTATCATATGCCGGCGCGATCCCGAACGCACCGTGTTTACAAGTAGGTACGAGCGACTCTCGCTCACGCATCATTCGCTCGCCGCCCGATCGCGAGTCAATCGAGCGCGGCGTTACCATGGGTCCGTGCGGTACTACCGACCCGAAAGTCATTGCGAACTCGAACGAAAACTCGAAACGTAAACGTGTTCGTTGTTCGTATTGTAAACTATATGGCCATAGTTCGTCTGATTGTCGCAATTTATGTAAAAAGGTTAGTAGTAATGGTAACACGGTAAATAAGCCTAGTGAAAATGTTGTAGATGCCATACCTAATAATAATCCTATTCGTTGCTATGGATGTGGTCAACTGGGGGTAGTGAGATCAAAATGCGTAAATTGCCAGAACTCAAATGTTCCGATCAAGTCGATGGAGTTTAATATCATATCCGACGACGATGACGTCACACATAACACATACGTGACCTCATCGCCTCACCCGGCGGTTTCCATCACTATCGCGAATAAAACAGGCGTTGCTATCGTCGACACGGGGGCTACGTGCAGTATTGCCAGCCCCATGCTGTACTCTATATTATCAGCAGACGGAGTAGAGTTTCGCGAGACGGAGCGCACCATCGGGCTCGCGGACGGCTCGCGACAGTCGAAGGTAGTACTGACCGCTGCAGTGCCGGTTGTCCTGGAAGGCAGACGTGCAACTACCGAGTTCGTGGTGTTTCCAGGTGAGAATACTCGAACCTTGTTAGGTCGAAATTTTATCGCCGAACTCGGAGTCACTTTAGACTTGGCCCAAGATTCTTGGTACTTTTCGGACAACCCTGATCAAATATTCCCTTTCGTGCAATCTTTTGTTGTAAACAGGACAGAGTTGCTGCGAGCAGAGGTCTCCAACGTCACGCTGCGCGACGAGGAAGGCCCGCAGCTATCACCCGAGCACAGGAACGCGCTCAATGCATTTCTGCATCGCAGGGCGAACCAGTTTGCTGCCGACGGACCTCCCACGGATTTCGCCACTCACCGTATTAAGATAAGCGAAGACCAGGTACCCATCGCTTCACCGCCTTACAGGTTGTCCCCACCAAAGAAGGAGGCCTTGAAAGAGGAGATCCGTAAGCTTCTCGATGGTGACGTCATCGAGGAATGTGAGTCCCCGTGGGCCTCAAATGTCGTTCTGGTGAAGAAGAAAAACGGAAGCTACAGGCTCTGTGTTGACTACCGCAAACTCAATGCAGTCACAGAGCCTGACCGCTATCCGCTTCCCAGAATTGAGGATATACTTCACGCAGCAAAGACCTCGAAATACATGACCTCTCTTGACCTGAGGTCCGGCTACTTCCAGGTGAGTGTTGAACCTGAACACAGAGATCTTACCTCTTTCACCACTCCATTAGGCACCTTTAGGTTCAAGCGCATGCCTATGGGTCTCCGGAACTCGGGGGCGACATTCCAGCGGCTGATCGACAGGTTCAAATCCAACCTGCCAGGTATTACTATGTTGGCTTACCTGGACGACCTGCTGGTACTCTCTGAGTCGTTTGAGAAGCATCTCGCCGATCTAGAGGCCGTGTTCGAGCGCCTCGCGATGTTCAAGCTGCGGGTCAATAGAGAGAAGAGCCACTTCGCGAGAGACTCTGTCAAGTTCCTGGGGCATGTCATCGTACCAGGTGGTATCCATGTCGATCCAGATAAGACGTCCGCAATAGCTAATATGGCGCCTCCTCAGAACGTTAAGCATCTGAAGTGCTTCCTGCAAACCTCAAGCTGGTTCAGACGCTTCATACCTGCTTATGCTGAGGTTAGCAGGCCGCTGGTATCCCTGCTGAAGAAGGAGAGCACCTGGAGCTGGGGCCCCGAACAGCAGAGCGCCTTCGAGAAAATTAAGTCCCTGCTCATTACAGCACCCATCCTTCGCCAAGCTGATGAGACGAAGCCGTTCGTCCTCAGGACTGATAGCAGTGGATATGCTCTTGGCGCCGCATTACTTCAAGGGAACGGAGCAGACGAGCGTCCTGTGGAGTACGCCAGCCGTCTCCTTACAGCGGCTGAGAAAAACTACAACACAACGGAGCGAGAGGCGCTAGCCGTTGTGTGGGCCATATCGAAATTCCGCGGTTACATCGATGGGGCAGAGGTAACTGTCAAGTCAGACCATCAACCGCTCAGGTGGCTCATGAACCTGAAGTCGCCGAGTGGTCGCCTCGCCAGGTGGGCGCTGTCTCTCCAGGAATACAACCTGAAGATAGAGTACACCCCAGGTAAGGCAAATGTGCTGGCAGATACCCTCTCACGCCCCGCATGTGACACAGATACCGATTGCGACGTGTGCCTAGCCGTGGTAGACCTGCCCTCACGAAGCCCCAAGAACGCCCGGGAGAATCAGATGCTAGACCCCGAGCTACGTAAGATCATCGAAGCGATGGAATCTGACGATCCATTTAGGGGGAGGGCCTGGGCAGACAAGGGCTATCTTTTATCCGACGGTATCCTGTACAGATATGGTCCCGAAAATGAGAACGACGACGCTTGCATAGTGGTGCCTGAACACGAGCGCAAGGATGTGCTAAAGGAGTACCACGACGCCCCTACCGCCGGCCATTTCGGCGTAGATAGGACGCTGCAACGCCTCGTCGGTAAGTACTATTGGCCCGGAATGAGAACTTTCGTGACGCAATATATAAAAAATTGCGCCGCATGTCAGAGGTACAAAGCGGACACTCGAAAACCAGCCGGATTACTCCAAGTACCTGCCATGTCACGCCGGTTCGAGGTCCTCGCCGTAGATCTCTTCGGTCCACTTCCAGAGACGCCTTCCGGAAACAAGTGGATCCTCATACTGGAAGACACCTGTACCAGGTGGGTTGAGCTGTTTGCTATTTCGTCCGCTACTAGCGAAGAATGTGCTAAGGTACTAGTAAACGAGGTGTTCCTTCGCTATGGCGCACCCAGAAGGCTGGTCAGCGATAACGGGGTGCAGTTCATCTCAGAGGTAATGCAGCAAACTTGCCATGTCATGGGAATACAACAGACCCTGACATCATACTACCATCCTGAGGCGAACCCCGTCGAGCGAAAGAACCGTGACCTCAAACCGCAGTTAGCTATTCTAGTAGGTAAGGACCACAGCTCTTGGGACACTCACCTCGCCGCCGTTCGTTTTGCAATGAACTCGGCAGTCACTGCGAGCACCAACTACACGCCAGCTTATTTAAATTTCGGACGTGAAATTCGCGCGCCTGCTGACGTATTGTCCGATATGCGGACTATTGTTGAAAGTGAGAATGTCGTCGTGTCAATCACACCATTTCTCAAGTCATTATCTGCTGTCCTGCTCGATGCACGAGACGTGCACGAAAAAGCCCAGGCGACTCAGAAGAAATATGCTGATGAAAACCGTCGGCCAGCACCAGATTACAAGGTGGGTGATCTTGTGCTTCTTAAGACCCAGGGCTCCAACGACACCAGCAAAGGCCAAACGCCCAAGTTCATACCTCGTCGCGATGGGCCCTATCGCGTTCAGGAAGTAGTAGGTGCAACGACTTACGCTCTAGAACGCATTAGTGATGGTGTCGCCTTAGGTAGATACCACGTTTCGCTCCTAACCCCATTCGTTGGCCATATCCAAGCTCCAATCCAGGAGAAGCGTAGGAGGGGAAGGCCTCGTAAGGCTAACCCGACTTCGGGGACGCAACGTCAGGGTTAGAGGGGGAGGGTGTAAGGCGCGGACCCAATTCGAAACTGCGCGCGTAACGCATTCGGGTGTGCTCGGCAGCGCTCGGCAATCTCCGGCCTCGCGCCATTGCTCGGGACCGCGCCGGCTCGCGTCAGCTGACCGTTGGATATAGTCGCCGCTCGCTTGCGCTATGTATTTTCTGTTCAATTCCTATTTCTCTGACTGTTTGGTGTACTTTTATTTAATAAACCACGTTAAGAACACTTACAATATGTTTTTTTCATATTTTTAAATTTTAACATTTCTTAGAAAAGTATGATCTTAAATGAGCAATTTGACGATGCTGGGTCAGCTGGGTCAGGTCGTTGCTGTTAGTAATACAAATGAATTTAAACTTGAATTTACTATCCGCAAGTAAATATACGATGTTAATTGTAAAATAAAAGACCTAAATAAATAAAAACCTAATCAGATAAAAAGTCCCGTTTGAAGTACATTTTAGCGACTTCTAAAAAGGCTTAAAATTAAATAACGAAAGTTATCATTGAGACCCGTTGACCTTTCCGAAAAATACTTAAATGAGAAAAAGTCTCGCTTTCTTGAACTCCAGTTTTCGGGTCGCTGTTTGCTTGCCGATCGAGTCTTTCGGGAGATGCTTCGATAACTTCTATACTTATATTACTTTTGCCCGCAGCTTGCTCATTCGGGCTAGAACTTTTCTAGATTAACACTTTCAATTTAACATTCGTGCTCATCACACAAAGTATGCCCGTAGAAAGATTCGAACCCGCGACCGTCGGAACAGTGGGCAGGGTCACTACCAACTGAGCCAAACGTGGCGTCAAGATACAAGAAAAACCAACCAACAGAGTATAAATAGTTTTCGATGTCGTCCAATTGTATAAAGTAGGTGCTTAACGTATTTTCGCCAAATGTGGGAAACGCTCCATTACGGTGATCTTGCGAAGATTTATCATCTCGGGCTCATTGATTCCACCGTCGAACCATTATGAACTTCTAGTCTTTAAGGAGATAAGACTCAGATTCCTTTGTTAATTTCATTGGAGATAGGTTTTAGATAGGGAGAGAAAAGCCTCAGCGGCCTATTGATTGAGTACGTAAATAGTGCACAAAATAATCTATCACTTTCCAAAAGAACTATATATTTTGTCTGTGTTTATTGCATTGTTTTCATTTCACCTTCATTCATGATATATTTGAACAAGCTACGCCTATATATGTGTATCTACTACTACTACAGCCTATTTGCGTCCCACTGCTGGGCACAGGCCTCCTCTCATCACGAGAGGGTTTGGGCTATAGTCCCCACGCGGACCCAGTGCGGATTGGGGACTTCACACACATCTTTGAATTACTCCGCAAATGCGTGCAGGTTTCCTCACGATATTTTCCTTCACCGAAAAGCACAGTGGTAAATTCAAATAGAATTTCGCACATAAGTAAACTTAGAGATGCGAGCCGGAATCGAACCGCCGACCCTCTGCATGAGAGGCGGTAGGTCGAACCACTAGGCCACCACGGCTTATATACTCGTATATGTGTCTCTTATAACTACCGCTAACATTTTACAATACAATACAAAATTCTTTATTGAACACCACACATGAAAAAAGGTACAAAAAATGTAAATGATACCCATACAGTTAAACCCAACTTAATTGGTTTACCTAGGCAGAGTTTTTTCTATGTGTAGCAGGCAGGGAACATTTCATATACATAGGGTGTTCATGTGCAACCGTATTAAAGAAGACTCGGGCAGAAGCTAGTTATTTAGCATTTCGTCCAAATCGTGAGTTCTTTCTCAGATAGTTCTCTGTAAATAAAGACGGTTAGCTCGCTTAAATCATGAACTTTTACCCCAGCAGAAACATGGTATACCTATGGTTTTCATGCTTGTCTCTGTTCTTGAGTCTTTCTTTTTTATTTTCCTGGCAATGGCAATGAAGGTTACGACATGTTATGTTTAATTCAATTCATTCTTATCATTGATCTATTATAAGCAGAACTAGGACAAATTTTCGTCATTGCTCGCAATAATGTGGACATGACTCCAAAATTAATCAAAATGTTAATCAATTAATTAAGTTTGCCCCATTAACATCAGTGGAGTGCGAGCGGAGTTTTTCAGCACTTAAGTATATTCTTGATGTAGAAAGAAATAGACTGACTGCAGAAAATTTGGAAAAAATACTGATTATTTTCTTCGATAAATCTATACTTTAACAATCTTTTGTATAGGAATTAAAATTTAAGTCAAGTAAGAAATTAATTAAATGATTCATATTTGATTAATTTTGGAGTCATGTCCACATTATTGCGAGCAATGACGCAAATTTTTCCGATCTCTGATTATAAGTAAGGATTCAGCCGGAGAAAAATGGCCCGTCAAAACGGGTGTCCGAACAACTCGGGCACCCGTTTGACGCTCAGTTAATTTGACACTTAAGTCTCATAGTGTTAGGTTTACTTTTGTATAAAATATTTATCTTGACACATATTATAAAGAGGCGTTATTAGCATATTGGAATGTATTTTCTAATTTCCGTTTGCTCCATATATTTTGGCATATTCTGTTAGGCACTGTTCGTCCATATGTTATTATAGGTCAATGATTCTTATGCCTTGAGTGATGGCAACGTACCGACATCATAAAAGAAATGTCCAGTGGCTTGTATAGCTTCTGTTGCCTCCTGCTCTTCTGGTCTTCCAGTTAATTAACGGCTGTCCGTTTGATTCCCTAATCTGTCGCCGGCCGCGTCACAATTCATACACATACATACATACATATATATGTTACATTCACCCCTAAAAGTTATTACCCGTGGCTTAAATAAAGCCATTCCAAATGATATATGGATATGAGAGGTTGGCCGTTTTATGAATCAACATTTGTTAACTTTTATTAAAATACTCGCTGTTGCCCACGACTTTGTTCGAAGTCGAATTTCAAATTTAACTTCAACTCAGAGTAAAGGGGTTTCCGCACATTTTGAAAATGATTTCCGTGGTGAGAAGTATCTATGTACATGAAAAATCATGACCATCCGTTACTCACTTTTTACCTGAATGTAGGATAAACGAACACACATTTAGTACATACATTATAATTATGTACGTATTACTCACCAAAAGTGGCCCCAACTGCCCCCCTTATATGTATCCATTCCTGTTACCCTAGTCGCTAGAGGGTCCCGTTGGCATTTTCCTTAAAACTGTCACATCATATTACGATGATTGATATTTACTACGCGTCGGAATCATTTCTGTAATTTCGTAGGGCTACGTCGTAGCGAATCCGTAGCACTTCACTATTGGTTGAGCACTTTTCGTTTATGTTGCCTTAGCCACTGCGCATGTTTACTGTTCGCAAATTGATGAGTTTGACGAATGAAGGTCGCGTTTGAGTATTTTCACTAGCAACAGACAAGTTTATAACGGCGTTCATGAATATGTTAATGATTTAACTTTGGAAGTAGGTTATTTACTGAGAACACAGTCGAGTTATCTACCGCACATTTGTTTCATCGACACTTGCTCCGTACTCGAGATGACAGCTTAATTGGCTCTTAGTCTGGAAGCTCCCAGGATAGATAGAACTGAATTGAGATTCAAGACTACATATCAGAGACCATACATAAACTATTGCCGCTTTGTCATATCCTTTTCAGTAAACAGTGATTCGGAATTCTACGACAACGATTTTTCTGGCGGAAATAAATAATTATGGACAACGCTGACAGGAAAATAAAAAGGTTTTTCAAAAATTAAATTTTTGGGTCAAGTTTTTATTGCTGACTGTACTTTTCTTTGAAAGTCCTTCATCTACTCTTCAAAAGGAATCAAACGAGTCCAAACTCGATGGGGTTATGTGGTTTTATTACGGAGTTCCTATGCCCACCTTCCAGCTCCGTCATCAGATTAGCTCCACGTTATCATAATATAGCATTGTCACGCGATTTATATATTCGTGCTCAATCGGAAACCGGAAAGTGGGTCAAATGTAACTTGCAAGATTCCATTACAGACAACGGGACATGTGAAAGTAAATAAAAGCTTGTAAAAACATATTTTATAAGCTCGGACATCCTTTTTGCACTAATCAGGAGTCGGAAATTCGTTATTGTAATGTATTTATATTAAAATACCAGGGAGGCAGAACATGTGAGGAGTTAATCACAAAATCACATCGTTCCTAACATCACAGCTGTTTGCTCCGCACTTAGCGGCAACATCCTACGCTCTGGGTTCTTGTCAAAGGAGACAGCGATTTTTTAATAGGGATGACGACAGGGTGTTGAAATCGAAATTCAAATTAGTCCGTCAGTCAGGTAATATAATAATGAAAATATTAGACACGCATTTTATCAAATTAACAAAGAATGACTAAGTTAAAACGCATTAAAGTTGGAGAGTGGTTGCTAACTACCGTGTAAGCGTGACGTCACGCGACATTTCAACTCAATATATATCCGTATAAGTTTGATTACGTGAAAAAAGAAAAAAATACCTGTCCAATACTTTTCAATAATCTTCCTGGTAGACTAAGGAAAAAAAGTTGTCGTCATCCCTATTGTCTAATGTAGAGAGACAAACCATATATGTTATGTTACCCGTTTTCATAACATAAAACCATATGGTAGCTTTGTGGGAAAATTCAAGTTCAACAGGTTAATTGGTTGCAGAGTTCTATAGCACGTTTCAGTTTCGAAAAAGTTTCAAAGAAAATAAACGTTATCAATGTCTCAAGGAAATGGTCACGAACACCCTGCTGATGACGAGAGGTGCGTTGTTAGAAGGAAGCGGCTGGCGTCAGTAATCAGTTCTTCCTCGATATACCCTTAATCCCTTGAAAATATCGGATATTTAAACATTTTTGCCTGTCACGTTTGACGCCCTCCATTTGTTTAAATGGGGAATCCATGTCGTGTCAATTATTGTTGGCTGTTTACGAACGTGCCGGTCGTGCCAGTGACTATGTGTTTTCGCAAACCACACATTTGTTAGTAGCTAATATTTACAAATTTTGATATTCAAAATTTATGACGCATCGTTTGTTTGGATTAGGATTAGGTAATAAGTTACTTCAATTTAATCTTAAACTGAAAATTCATTTATTATTTAACCGATTCGACGCCACCGGATATCTCTGTTTCTTATTACCATGTATTTTTGCTCAATAATTGAGTGTAATTCTTACACTCAATTATTGAGCAAAATTCGGTTATAAATCTACACAGAGGTATCCCTATTAGTGAGATTTGATTGAATTGAATTGAATTCGTCCCGCATATACTTAGAATTTGCGTACCCGATGATACTATGCATATACAAGGTGCTAACAAATTAGTCAAGAATATTTTAAGAGATAATAAATTACATTAAAACAATTAACTTTTAACTATAATTAAGGAAAAAAAAAAAATCGGCGGGAAAACGGCAGGTTCTTAAACAGGGTGTTTTAACGTAGCAAATTTGTTTCCTATTTTTCTCCAAAAAAACATAACAAAACCAATGATGTTTCATACTTAAATGTACTTCGAGAGCCGAGTACTATCAGCTGTAAAAATATCCGTGACTAATTTGTTAGCACCTTATAGACAGTTATAGTATTAGAAGTATTGAAAAATTGGTTTGTCCCGTGAAAAACCCGTTCCCGTGGAAATATCGGGATAAAAAGTATTCTATGTTATGGCCGGGTCGCAAACTATCTCCATAACAAATTTTATCCAAATCGGTGCACTCGTTGCGACGTGAAGGAAGGACAACCAAACAAACAAACACATTTTCATATTTATAATATTCGTATGGAAGTATAATTGAAAAGTTTAATAAACTCGTAGAAGGGCCGACTAACATTAAAGACTCGTAATCTTGACCAGTTTGGAAGGAAAGCAGCTTCATGGTTTCACCAACTTGATAGTTCGTTCCTAAGTTACGGTGAGAGTTGTTCCTTACTTAGACCTCAGCGAAGCGTCACCCGATCTCGCGAAGCCCGGAGAGGCTAAGAGGGTGTTTACTGTAAACACGGTGCAAGCTGTCGCCGTAGCGATATCGCCACGCCAATCATGGACTCCTGGTACATACTCCCGTAAATACAAAATACAAGTATATTTCTGGCACAGAAGCATTCCATCTTAGGCCTCAGGGTAGGCTACGCATTCGAGATCTTTTGGTTTCTTAATGGGGGATCAAAGGATTTCGGTGTTCATGGGCAGCAGTGACCACTTACCATCAGGTGGGCTATGCGCTCGCTTGCCTCTACCATTGGTATAAAAAAATTGGAAAATGTTTTGGCTTCTGATCCTCAGTCTTCTTATTTTTCAAAAAGATATCACGACATTGCATTGCCACTGTCTGACGGTCTGTCTGTTTGTTAGAGTTATTCTCCGGAACTACTGAACCAATTTGAGTGTGGTTTTCACCTATAAGCTACGTTTGATTAGAATTACGGATATGGAAGTCGCAGGGCACCACTAGTTAATTCATTGTGTCACTTTTTTTTTGCCTAAAATTGTTATTTACCCTCATTTGTGATTCCTTATGTCGTATCTCCTACTACTATTAATCACCATCATCATCAATTGGCAACGCTATGGAGTGTGGAATGTGTCTTGATAAGGAGCGCAATCTTATATGGCGAAACAGTTGAAAACGTGTCCAGCGGATTTGATAAGCAACAAAACAAAACACACTCTTCACAACCGTTTTCGCTGCGTATTCACCTCAGCAGCGCCATCTGAAGGCGCTACTGCAAGACTATCCGCCTAGGTGGCTTGACACTTGTGGCGACCGCAGCGCCCCTAACCTACCCGATTTGGTGTCTACTTTTGGAAGTATAAAGATTGCGCTCCTTTACTTCAACCCTCCATAGCTGCGGTCTCCGAAACGTCAAATGTCACAGTGACACTATAATATATCTATGACAAACTTTGACATCACCAACCAAACCTCCACGACAGTGGCGCCAACTGGTGAGTAGGAACAGGTGACTCTCATTTTCCCCACCGAGATAACGTCCCAGGTCTTTCATAAATACAACAGCAGTTAACCGTGCCTTCGGTGCCATAGATTCCGTTCATCCCGCCGGCTTACCGCCACGGGAATGGCCAAATAAATGTACCGCATTAATGTCCATTAACATGTATACATACGGCTCTATGTATGGCATTAGCATTAACGGTAACTAGATAGCTACATTAGTAGCGTTCAGTAATATGCCTCATTATGATCCCTCTGTTGTTAATCAGAACTATGAAATCTGATATTGGTTCAACGTGCTAGTATATTTTTATATTGGACTAATCAATAGTTTAAAACCGGATTTTTGTTACGGATTCAGTTATTTTCGTTATTGGCCGGGAAAATCATTTTTCCCTCTTAGATAAGTTAAATAGATATTTGATATTAGTTTGAAATTATATAACTGAAAAGGCATCTTATAAAATAGATTTCATTTTAAAAGCTTTTCTAATAGAATATGTGGTGTACCAGGGAAGCACAAAAGCGGAGAGTGCGACGTTCATATTTAGAGCTTTCAAAGAGCAAAAGCAATCATAGAAATGGAACTCCATTGACCTTGTTTAACTTTCAGCGTATTAGGTAACGATATTGGACCTGGGTCGGTCTGTTTACCTGCCTTGCGAATAGTACCTATAGTCCGGGAGATCTAATAGCCGTAATTTGACATTTGCCAGTTGTGTTTTGGTAAGGAGCGCAATTTTATATGGCGAAACAGTTGAAAACGTGTCCAGCAGATTTGATTCGCAACAAAACAAAACACACTCTCCTCACAACCGTTTTCGCTGCGTTTTTCCCTCAGACTTCTTACTGCAGACTATCCGCCTAGGTGGCTTGACTGGAGTGGCGACCGCAGCGCCCCCAACCTACCCGATTAGGTGTCTACTTTTGGAAGTATAACGATTGCGCTCCTTTACTTCAACCCTCCATAGTGATGAGGCTAAGGAGCATGGTATTTCGCATTGAGCGATTTTGAACGAATGGCGAAAGAATATGATCGATTAAATCGAACTTGTATTTCAATCGTCTGCTTTGCATGGAGACAAGGAAAATGTTAAAACAAATAAAACTGCACATGTAATATTAAAAGATTGTTTTAAGTAAAAATAAAATTAATCGATTAGATCGACTGACATTCGGAAAGGTCGCCATCGATTAAACGATTTAAGGAACTACTTGGCCACTACTCTAGTTTTAAAAAAAAGGATGTGACACGTAAACTGTCATGTAAATTTCATTCGTTGTTCCATTTCTATTTCGTTGGATAATACCTTTTTAGATTCTTTGGGTCTGTCAAATGTCGGCTATTACATTTCGCCAACTAATACTGGGTTCATTACTTTAAATTAAATAACACAAATCTGAAGTCGGTAGAGAAATTGCTCTAGTAATGTTTCATTGATCGTAGATCGGTATTTGCTGAATGTAAGTAGCTTACGGTCCTTACAATTATTTTTAGGTACCGGCGCAATAATTGGGTATTACATATTTGTCGTCTGTGTGTCTGTCTGTGACCTTATAGCTCTTCAATGAATGAACCGATTTTGATATACACTCAACAGCAATTCGGGTCACTTTGTATAGGATTTTCCATATAAAGTAACCCGAATTCATTGTTGTTATGTGTAGTTTTTTTTTTTTAAATATATGGTGACTTAATCTAGGGAGTTCAGATTATTTAGGTACAGTCGAGTTCGCCAATATATACACACTTTTGCATCTTACCACGTTGTAATAAGGTCCAAAAGTGTACACATATTAATAAACTCGACTGTACATCGGTTCAGCGTTTTGTCGACTATTTTCTGATGTCCTATGTCGATGATGGAATCCGTTTTCTTAAGTTACGAACGTATACGTAAAGGAAAACAAATTTTCCTCTTTCGTCCGTGATCTCGCTTAAAGTAGACGTGCGCGCAGTTTACGCTTCAAAAATAAATCGTACGTGATCCTAATTTGACCTTTGTGCATCGTGTAATTAATACACAGTTACAGTTTATTGTGTACAACCAAAAAGACAAGTTATAACGTTTTAAAATAAGTTTCAATCATCTGCGCGCCTGACCCCCGCACTACACCTCGGGGAAACGAGAGCGTATCCATAATTTCCCTCTCGCTCACTCGCTTGACGTCATCGGCCATAAGTACTACGTGTAGTGCTACGCCCGCTACGAGCTACGACGCAGCTACACACACATTGAGCTACGCGGGCTTGCTTGGAGCTGTGCTACGACTACGAACATTGTTGCAGCTACCTGGGACCTTGAATACCTGCCTAGTACGGCCCCGCAGTGAGTGACTTAATTGTTTATTTAACGCTAACGCATCAATACCAACTGCATATCACTTTGTAATTATGGACAAGTCATTATCGGAAACAGACCTTAATACCGTTGGCATGAGCAATGTGACGCCACCAAACAGCTACGAGACGGGTCGATCCAAAAGAAGCCGCGATGACTTGCTGTCATCGGATTTTTCTGATTTTAAACAAATGATGGAGAAAATGATCGGTGCTATGCTGGCTGCACAACTAAAAGAAATTAGGCAAAATTCAAATACACTCAAGGAGATCCAGCAATCTAACCGTAACATCGAAGAAGCCGTCGCTTTCATGTCGGCGCAATACGATGACTTTAAAAATAAAATCAGCTCTTTAGAGACTCAAATTGAAGAGGACAGAAAGTATATTACCATCCTAGAGAACAGGCTGGAGGACACACATAGAGAAAGCAGGAAATCAAACTTGGAAATTAAAAATGTTCCCAAAAAACCGGATGAAACCAAGGAAGACCTTATCGATATGGCTGTATGCCTCTCAAATACTGTGGCCTGCCCTATCACTAAAAGAGATATCTCTGATATCTATAGAGTGCCTCCAAAGAAGGACGGTAGCCGAAACACACCTATAATTGTCGAAACATCATCAACCCTACTAAAGCAGGACATCCTGAGAATGTGCAAGGCTTATAATATTAAGCACAAAGGAAATATGTGTGCAAAGCACCTCGGACTGAGAACCCAGGAAGACACCCCGGTCTTCGTGACGGAGCAGCTGACTGCCAAGGCATCGCGGCTGCATTTTCTAGCCAGGGAGCTCAAACGTGCAGACCAGTACAAGTACTGCTGGACCGCCTATGGTAAAGTGTACCTCCGGAAAGATGACAACTCCCGAGTTGTGCTCATCTCGAACGAGTCTCAAATCAAGCACCTCTCCGAAGAGAAATGACTATACCTAAGCTCACTATGCATTAATCCATGTATGTGCCATATTAGAACTATAGATAATTGTTCACATAATTCGCTATTACCAAATCTTGCAGATAACTTGTCACTCACTCAATCATCCACCGTCCACTCAACCACACACAATACTCACAACACTCACACAATAAATAAAAAACCCATATCATACCAAATTTCATCGCTACCAGATATCGCAAACCAACATCTTCGCTCTAGCTATGATTCACACTTGTTCTCAACCTCCAAAAACATAATTACGTCAATTAACCACCACCACGTGTTGTTACACTTAGAAATCGCTAAGAAACCCTGATCATGAATAGTCAACTCGAAACATTAAATGAATTGGATGAGACAGAAATTGCGTTGTCTGTACAGTGTAATATTCAGGACATAGGAAAACACATACCTTTTAATACGAACAATTTGACTATTATTTCGCAGAACATCAGAAGTATCCATAGCAATTTCGATGACTTTGAAGTGATGCTTTCCGAATTCAATTTTAACATTGATATTATGATTTTAACTGAAGCTTGGCTGAACTCCTGTAATCAAATCCCAATTCTACTGAACTACATGTCACTCGCTACAAACAGTAATCAGAACCAGAATGATGGTGTTGTTGCATTTGTAAGCAATCACCTGAGAGCTAACGTTGGAGAAATCGAACTTATACAGGCTACTTGTGTCCAAATAAAACTTCAAAACACCATCATTCTCGGCGTCTATCGCTCGCCCTCTAACGTTAACGCCTCTGCTTTTATCGAATCCCTTAATATCCATCTAGCAACTATCAAAACTGCTAGCAATATCATCATTACAGGTGATATTAATATCAATCTCATCCCAAGACTCCAGGAATTACCTCAAGAAAGCTCTAACAGGCAAAACTACCTAAATATGCTCTCATCTCATGGCATACTTCCAGGTCACTTGTTACCAACTAGGATCAATAATTGTCTGGATCATTTCATGTTAAAACTCGACACCAGGAGACTAATCGCCTATACTGCTGTTCTGAACACAACTATAACAGATCACGCTACTATATTCCTAGCTTTAACAAATCAAAAAACCAAGTTTAATAACCCTAAAAAAATAGAAACTTTTGACTATGATAAAGCAGTTACATATTTACTGAACAAAAACATTGATAATCTTTTATACAGCACCGATCCAGACTTCGTCGCGAATCAACTTATACACAAACTCCATACTTCGCTAATTGAAAGTAAAGTCATTAAACATATCCCTAAAAGTCGACGTATCATTAAGCCTTGGATTACTGCTGGTGTCCTGCGATGCATTAGAAATAGAAACAAAATGCAACTTAAACTCAGAACCGACCCTCACGACGAAATCCTTAAGATTACCTTTAAGCGCTATCGCAATTTCTGTAACAACCTAATTAAGAGATTAAAACGTAAATATGAAAGAGAACAAATAGCTAAATCAGTTAAAAATCCCAAAAAGCTCTGGAAAGCCATTAAAAATATCACAAATTACAAAACAACAAAAACACACAGCGTAGAACTTTTAAATTTCAAATCCCATCCTGCACAATCAGTTAATCACGTAAACGAGTTCTTTGCCAGCGTCGGAAAAAAATTAGCTGAGAACATACGTGACACAGGACAATCCGCACCTGACAGTGACACTCCAGGAACACATGATTCTACCCTGTCTTCTTTTGTACTTTTTGACATTGACCATGCGGAAGTAGACAATGTAATTAATAACCTAAAATCAGATAGTGCTCCTGGCTTCGATTGTATTCCTACTAAGTTCCTGAAACTTATTAGGCCAATTGTTGTCCCTGTTGTGACCCACCTGGCGAATTTGTGCTTTGCTAAGGGAGTGTTCCCGGCTCCACTTAAACAGTCATTAGTCACGCCTGTGTTCAAGGACGGGAAGGGAGACGATGTCAACAACTACAGACCAATATCTATCTTGCCCGTGATCTCCAAAATTATTGAAAAACTAATAAACACCAGACTGATAAAGTATCTTAATAAATTCAAAATTCTTTCCGATTCCCAATTTGGCTTTAGACAAGGGAAATCAACCGAAGATGCGGTCATGGCTCTCACTTCTCTCATTTCCGATAAAGTTGACAAGCGTAAAAAGTGTTTAGGTGTATTTTTAGATTTAAAAAAGGCATTTGACACCGTCTCTTTTCCTGTCCTTCTACACAAACTGGAACGAATTGGCATAAGAGGTAATGCATTAGATTTGCTTGGTGATTACCTACATGGTCGAATGCAAAGAGTCAAAATCGGTAACTACATAAGTGATGTATCGAATATCTCCTATGGTGTCCCTCAGGGGAGCGTGCTAGGACCAACCCTGTTTTTGATTTACATCAATGACCTCACTTCCATCAGTGTTGATGATGGCAGTGTATTCTCGTATGCTGATGACACTGCTATTATCTTTACTGGAAATACCTGGAAGTCAGTGTACAAGAGTGCAGAAGAGGGGTTGCGTAGGGTATCCGACTGGCTCAACCGTAACCTCCTAACATTAAACGCTAAAAAGACAAATTTCATCTGCTTCACAAAAAACATCTCTACACAACCTTCTAGCGACCTCACATTAAAAATCCACTCGTGTGGCGACAGTGATTCAATTCATTGTAACTGCACCGAAATTGACAAAGTCGCCTCTGTCAAATACCTAGGTGTAATATTGGATCAGCGTCTATCTTGGCACATACACATTGAGCATATAAACAATAGAATTAGAAAGTTGGTGTGGATGTTTAAAATCTTGAGACATGTCGTAACAACAGAACTACTGACCCGACTATATGTAAGCCTTGCCCAATCAATAATGAATTACTGTATTCCAGTGTGGGGTGGTGCCACAAAAACAAAATTTCTAGAGGTGGAGAGAGGGCAAAGGTGTTTAATTAAAGTTATGTTTTTTAAACCCTACAGATTCTCGACTAATGATCTGTACAAGAACTGCGATTTATTGACAATGAGAAAGTTATATATCTTGCTTATGATACTAAAACTACATAAAAAACTCCCATTCAATTTAGATTATTTTAAACGTAGAAGGAAAAACACCGTTGCCCCCTTGCCCCCTATGAGGTCTGTATTTGCTAAAAGGCAATTCTTATCTTTAAGTGCCCACGTTTATAACAAAATAAATTCCTTTACTAATATTTATCCTAAACCGCTATTTGAAGTTAAAAATATTGTAACAGACTATCTAAAAAGTATCACCTATGACGAAACTGAGCAATTGTTAAATTATGGGTAATTTAAATATCATACACATATGTGCGCGTACACACGCATACACACATACACACACACACACACACACACATTCACACACACACACACACACATACACACACACACACACACACACACACACAAACATTCATTCCTGCATGTTAACATAATATTAAGTAAATTAAGGTTTATTTAATAGTTACCAAATGTTAAGTAATGAAAGAGCGGGCCCTCCTGTCACAGGCACATCTGAGCTTACTAGGAGGACCCAACCTTTATCTACAGGTAAACTCTAGAAGTTTTTACGAAATAAATTTTTTTCATTTTTTTTTTTCATTTTTTTCAAAACATGTAAGTACGAGATTATTAAGGGTTCGTAGAAATCACGGGACCTAAAGCTTATTTCCAACCTCGCCTAAGGTATTGGAAAATAGAAGAGAATAAATGGATTGGAAAATAGATCTCTATTCGGACTTTCTTTATTAATAAAGAGCATAACTCTCGCATGATCGATCTAGTGGCGATATTCACTGGGATATCATATTCCTAACGATCATGACCCAAACACTATCCGCGGCGAATCCTAACGATCGATCATACTCGGATACTGTTGCACCTACCGCTAGGCCATGACTTCGCGCGACAGCGGCACTGGCGAGCATTTTACGGACACATTGCGCGATCGTGACGCCCGCCGTGCGTCGGTTAGCGACCGTCGCGCGCAATGGTCAGTAAAACTGCCGCCGCTGCGTTGTCGTCGCAGTCGTGGTTGAGCTGTTAAGCTTTATAAATGTTGCCACCACTTGATACCAAGATAGTAAGTACTCGTATTGCAACCGAAGCCGAACTTCGACTAACAACTAGACGTGCTCGCGAGCTCTGGGCCAACTGGGCCCAATAGGAAATTTGCATGTAAAAATAATCGTTATTAAATAGATACAGCTATTAGTAACTAAGATGACTGTGTTTTTAAAATTAAGCTGCCATAATTCATGGGGAAGATATGTTCTAAGTTTGAAGTTCTGGTTTAAAATGAACTGGCAGCCCCAAAACACTCCATAAAAACGGTGCATGAGCCGTTCAGTTCAGTTCAGATCTTCTCTTATATCGATTTTTATATTGCGGATTCTATCAAAATAGAACTTTCACATAATGCTTTTTATTTAAAAAAAACCAGTGATTAATTAAATTAAATAATTACTTTAGCAAATGTGGTATACTCCTATTACAAAATCAACGAAATTAATTTACTATGCACATTGCCTATTGGTCGGAGTTTGCACAAATCCGTTAGGGCATTGGCTCGATGCCATAGCAAAAGCTTCATGGAAAAATCTATTCGTATAACGCTGGCCAAATTTTCGTCCAATTAGTTTTCAAGTGATATAACTTACGAAGATACTAGACATTGTAGAAGTCGCCAGATTTAATTTAACAGGACTTAAACAGCTTTCGACTCAAGACATGTGAACTCTGAGGAAAACTCTGAACCATCTAACTTTTCCCAATTCCTGCTACTACGACTGGGTTGAATATAAGCACAGTATAAGAATACATACTATAAGAACATACAGTAAAATAACACACAGTAGGTAAGAGAGGAGACAGCGGAAGTGCAGTCCCGATCTGTATATAGCACGACTCAACTTAGAAGGCGCGCGGCGAAGCACTTGAAACCGTTGACGCAGGGTCTAGTATTGCGTGCGTTTAATTTCACACAAAGCGTTTATTTCGTCGATTTGAACGTTTGACATTTAAAGAGGGTGATAACTAGTTAGTGCAGGGTCCTAACGAGACGTGTTAAGCTATTCAGGGCAGCTCCAGAGCTAATGGACGGGACCCTTATATCGCCATTACTTATGTACGGCGAGATAAATTAGGTCCGCGTCGCAACACGCACTCGTCCCGCTTATGTCCTCCTGGTGAATGGTTAATGTTAATGCTTAGAGAGCACGCATAATTTATTTATTTCTTGGATGGCAAATTACTGTAGAAAACCCGGCCAAGTGTGAGTCGGACTTGCGCTCGAAGGGTTCCGTACTATCTGTGAAAATTTCAACTGTCTGACCATCACGGTTCGTGAGATACAGCCTGGTGACAAACAAAAACGGCGAAAAAATCTCGTTTGTTGTATGGAAGCCCCCTTAAATTTTAATTTTATTCTGTTTTTTTTCGGCTAGTTTCTAAATAGTCTTTAAAATACCAGAATTTTCAGAATCGCACGTGCTAACTGACAAGGTGTTCCCTCAATTTCTCACGGAACGTATCATTAAAACTGAACCAAATGAAAATAGCATATTCGAAGATAACCTTAAAAAAACCCACTAAATTTAGTGAAAATTTATTAGATTAGTATTATGTTAAAAAAGTAATAAGTATCCCGATTAATTGAGCACTCCTTTTGTTAACGTTGTATTTTCACAGCATCACTTTTCTCATTTCCAATTCGAACCAATTCCGCGACGCAATATGCGCTGTCCGTCCGTCCCGCACGCCGCAGCTCGCCATTTGTCAGTTTTTCAAGCCCACCAGCCCGCATTCAGTTCTTTGTGCGGAATTTCAGACTTCCTGCCTTTAATTATGTGTTTCGTCGGATCTGGGTCGTGTGCGCCGGGATTGGCGCGGCGCTGACGGAATCGCGTCTTTTTGAAACGTCAATTTGAAGTTATACACTTTGGGAAATGTTATAAAGGGGTGAAGCAAAAAGTTTTGACAATATTTTACTCACACAATCAGCTATCGATTCTAAGTATGTTCGTTAGGTTTCTTTTGAGTTGGTAACATAAATTTGTATGGGATTCAGGTATCGCTCAGCTCACACCATCGATCCCATACTGGGCCGTACAAAAAAAAAAACAACTAAAAAAAAACCCTATGCTTATAATAGTTATAATCGATAGCTGATTCTGTGGGTAATGTATCGTTGATTTATAAATTAAAAAGTAATTTATATTTTTTCTAAATAATTTATCTGGAGTGGTTTTTTTTCCTAAACAATCGTCACAACGTTTTGGTTGACCCTATACATGACTAGCTCCGGCCTGTGACTTCGTCCGCGTGGCATGAGGACCACCGTATTCCAGCTCATCAGTTGGCGCCTGTCAATGTCAAAATTGTCATTACATACAATAGTCAAAGTTACTGTAACGTTTGCTAACTTTGTTTCAGTGTTGCTAATTTAGTGTATAATATGGTCCATAATGTGCTAAATTGGCAACACTGCGCTTCAGGCGACTCAAGCCCCTCTAGCGGCGAATTTATTTCCGGTGACCCTCATTCGGCTATAGCGTTCCCGCGGGAACTAACTATGCGATTTTGCAAGATACAAAGTAGCCTATGTCCTTCGCCAAGACTCGAACTATCTGCATACCTAATTTCTTTATACAAATCGGTCCAGTGGTCTAACCGTGAAAGGTAACAGACAGACAGACAGGTTACTTTCGCATTAATAATATGTATAAGTTAATTAATTATTAGGTTAATGAATTATACTATGGATTAATAAACGATTCTTTCGTATGTTTTTTTAAAGTCGATGGTATAGGCAAACGAGCGCGCAGCAACATGGTAAGTGGTCACTGCGGCCCGCATGGACACCGAAATCCTTTGATCCCCCATTAACGCATTCACTGCCACTTCTTTTTACGAACTTTCGCCAGGTGCCACATCTGTCATTAAGGGAACATTGCAACGCACATGTGCGTTCGAGGCACTCCGGGAAAGTCAGCAAAACGCATATATGCGTTGGTGGCAGTGAATGCCTTAAACCATAAGATCTCGAATGCGACTACCCTGAGGCCTAAGGCATGGAATGCCTGTGCCAGAAATTTCACCGCCGCCGTAACTATTGTCTTCTCGTCACATGAACTATTATTTTCCTATTATAATACGTTTCTCATTTAGCAGAATCACTTGACAAATGTTATCGACTTCAGCAGAGGTATCAATTAGGATTCCGTTCATTAATCCTTGTCGGCGCAGGAGTATATTCCTGTGACGTCACCGCCGCGTGTTCAGGCCGATATGTGTAGGCCTCGGCAGCAGGCCATAATTCACGCGGGGCCTCCGGCATAATACCCCCGCCGCTCGCCACGCAAACATTCGTCTTTCGTTTATTTAAGATGTCTCTGAATAATATTTATGTCTCATATTTTTATCTTATTCATGTCGTCGGAAATAGTACATTGTGTATTAAGGGCGGTAAACGAGGAATTGTAGGCGAGAGCATTTGTAAGCCCGAAACCGAAGGTTGAGGGCTTTAAAAGGGCTCGAGACTACAATTCCTATACCGCCCGTGATACACACAATGTTTTTTATCACACTTGCGAGGAAAATAAATTAAATATTCACTAAAACGACCTGTGCAAGTGTGCATACTACTACTACTGCCTATTTGCGTCCCACTGCTGGGCACAAGCCTCCTCTCATCACGAGAGGGTTTGAGCTATAGTCTCCACGCGGGCCCAGTGCGGATTGGGGACTTCACACACATCTTTGAATTACTTCGCAGATGCGTGCAGGTTTTCCTCACGATGTTTTCTTTCACCGAAAAGCTCAGTGGTTAATTAAAATTGATGTGTGCATACATGTGTAAGATTTACGGCTTATTAAGAAGTACTAACCCTGGGTCGATTCAAGTACCGTTGACGGACTCCTGGTCGTTAAATATGTCACATACCCGAGGTCATAATATGGACCTTACACACCGCTTTGCCTGTCTGTAATGACACCGTTGTCGAGCAAGTGTGATGAAAAAAATGTTAATCCATGTACCTACACGTGTGAGGTGAGGCGTCCTTTGTTGTCTCCACATGTATCAGTATTCTATGTTGAAAGTTTTGCGGGGGAATTATTTCATATGCTTATTTATCTGAAACATCTCTCCTTTAATCTTGATAACAGTCTAGACTCAAATTATTTCTCGGTTCAAGCAAGTCTTTCTTTCACGGGTCGTCGCTTCTGGCAATTACATTATTACATGGCGATATGAAAGCGTAACCTATCGCAATTTGCTACAGCACGACACACCTTAGAAGGTGATTAGTGAGGTAGTGAAGCACTTAAACCGTTGACTCAGAGTCTATTTTTGCTTAATCCACGCGCCTTCTAAGTTGTGTAAACCTGTAACATATTGGGCGAGTGTTGGCCGGTTCGTTGCATGCGTCCACATTCGTTTTCGTGCAGCTTATCTATACTATAATAAAAGAGCAGAACCCGGCGTGTCTGTACATAGAAAGAAATGTTCAAAGAAAAGGAACGGGGGGTCTAAAGATGTATGGTAGACCACAAAACAGCAATTTTTAGAAATCTTTTCTGTCTGTCTGTCTGTTCGTTAGAGTTAATCTCCGAAACTACTGAACCGATTTGAATGCAGTTCAAGGGTAGATAGAGCATCATTTGGAGCAACATATAAGCCATGTTTGATTAAAATCGGATGTCGGAAAGAAAAGTTATCGGTAATTTTATATTCCACGCAGACGAAGTCGCGGGGCACAACTAGTAAATAATATATACGAGCGGAAGTAGAAGGAATACCTTATTTTGAAAAAAAAAATGAACACCCCGAATTGCATAACAACTTTTGTTTGATATTACCCAGTGTCACTCTCACAATAAATGACGTAGACATTTATTTCTCAATATCAAATTACATCCTATTTTACATGTCAAAATAAGAGAATTTCACATTGAGATCGTCAGAAAGAATACAAAATAAAAATAAAATGAAAATCAGGAATAAAATGTTTTACCGTTAGGATCGTCTTTTTATACCAAAATAAGAAATAATGTTAACAAGTAATAGGATTAATTTGGTATAATTGCTATGTCAAAATTATATATTACAAATTTATAAATCTAAGTCCATGTATTCTTTAACAGAATATAACGGATGTTCCAACAAAAGGTTCTGCGAAAGAATCTAAAGAATCTGGCAATGCGATGCCGGCTCTGGTGTTATAAATGGCTGTAACAGGCATTTGCACCACCCACAAGGCGGCTGTAGCCATCTTCCAACAGGCGGTTTTTCTGTCGATAAAATAAACGTACCTATACCACCATCCACTTTTTATCATCGGGCCACCAGACGACGCGAGGGTTACCATCCGCATGTGGTTGAGTTTCCCACGAGTCGAACAAAGCTATGCGCTAAATGTTTCCTTATTCGCACGCTAATCTTTGGTATCTCCCTGCGTTTGTGTTCCCCAGTTCCTATACTACTACTACAACAGCCTATTTACGGCCCACTGCTGGGCACAGGCCTCCTCTCATCTTGAGAGGGTTCCAGTTTCTATAATGTTAATGTAAATCAAGTATAGAGTGAATAAGCATCTACTGCAACAGCGTGCTCCTCCTTAGACCCTATCATCACTTTCCATCATGTGATCGGGGTCAAACGTAAGCCCATTTGTAATAAAAAAACCCGGCCAAGTGCGAGTTGAACTCGCGCACGAAGGGTTCCGTACTATCCATACTGATATTATAAATGCGAAAGTTTCTGAAGAAACTTTCTGTCTGTTACCTCTTCACGCTTGAACCGCTGGACGGATTGAGATGAAATTTGGCATGGAGATAGTTGGAGTCCCAGGAAAAGACATCTAGGCTACTATTTATGCGGGCCCAATGCGGATTGGGGACTTCACACACATCTTTGAATCACTTCGCAGATGCGTGTAGGTTTCCTCACGATGTTTTCCTTCACCGAAAAGCTCAGTGGTAAATTCAAATTGAATTTCGCACATAAGTAAACTTATGAGGTGCGAGCCGGAATCGAACGCCCGACCCTCGGCATGAGAGGCGGTAGGTCAAACCACTAGGCCACCACGGCTTATAGGCCACCACGCTTATAGCCTCTTAACCCACGTCAAATTCATACAAATAAATCAGAGTTAAGCTGTTAACCCTTGGTTAGCGACTTAGTGCATGTGGTATGCTATTAATTAAGCAGATATCACATCACATGATATTCAAGATGCGAACGCGAGACAATGACGGATCGGCATCGGCCTGTTTGGGCGTCCATTTATCATCGCACTTGGACCTTCCGACGTAAGGAATAGGGGGCCTATTCCGTACGACGGTAGGTCCTAGTTGGCGTGTCAGTTTATATGAGTATTCATACATACACTATTACTATAACCGGAGAGCCGAAGAGGGGATATTTGTAGTTACTCGATCGTGTCAGATGAAGATATCGGAGATACTGGGTTCCAGCCAGTAAAAGTTTTTCTACCAAATAGTTCTGCGTGTTTCAAAACGCTTCCACGAGCCAGCGTCAAATCAGAATTGTCAGATTAGTAAGTGAGAGTTTAGGGGCCATTTAACATTATCTTCACTAAATATCTGACGCGCTCGAATCTTTTTTCCCTCTCCAGCTATACCTAAAGAGACACGTGTGATATACACTTAGGAGCAAAATAATTCCATCAAAAGCTTTTTTTCAAGATTTCGATGTAATTATTTTGCTCGTGAGTGTATGTACACTTAGAATATTGGTTGCGCTGGATAGATTATGTCCATGTAACTCTTTCGTATATCTTCGAAAGCCTGTAGAGTGACTTGAGAGCTGCTCCCTCACCGGTGAGTTCTCTTATTCATATAATATTTTTTCCTCCTACCTATATCTAACCTACAATGCCGAACAGAAACCTACGACGCTCAGAATAACTACACATTTAGCATCGCCGCCTCCCCGACCACTGCTGTCGGCGCCGCGCGCGACACGCATTAGTTCTGACTAATCTGCCCACTGTGACGCGAGCGCGGCGTTAACGAACCCTCGCCAGTCGGATTTGTACCCTACCCCATTGTACGAAGTGCTACGGACCACATGCGAGAAGACCTCTGGAGGGTCCTAAATCTCGCTTAATGCAAACTTGATGGAGATAATCGGATCATAGATTGTGGGGAACTTATTACTTAGCAGTCGGCCCGCTGTTCATTTGACATTAGTCTCTTGGTTATTTATGATGTTCTGGTAGCTTTTATCTCATTCTTGCTGTTTATAAAGATGTAATCGATAGCTTCTCTCAGATTACCTACCAGCGTTAGAGATCGGATTCCAGTCTCTTCGAGATTGGCAAATTGCAGGGTCTAAGGCTGGCTATCTTTAGCTATAAAAACAAAACCTTCACTTAACATTTCGTAACTTTTTAAAATATTTCTCTCCGATATTAACTTAATTTTACTTTAATAAACTCGGAAGTTTGGAAAGCCGAAATCAATTATATAATTGTGTGAGCTCTCAGCGAGCCCACGGCCCTGACGTAAATCATGCGAAGCGCTGACGGCTGCGCGCACGGACACAATAAAGCCTCTAAATCTACCAGGATTACATAACTTTCAGGTATTACTGGAGAGTTCTAGGGCCAATTATTGTTGATTTACTCGCGCTGTAGTTCCAAACAGGCTTTGTACGTGGTTTAAGCGTGGAAACTGTAAAATAGCGAACAGCTTTGCCTATTGTTTATCAGCACAGAAATCCTACGCAGGATACGGCGGAGCCGGTCTAATCCGGTCTTAGGGTGTGCAATCCTGTTCACGAGAACTATGGGTTGGTTTTGCTCCAATGGTGTCTACTGCTCAGTTGCTTGCGAAGATCTGATATTGTTCCTCGCTTATGATAACCTGATATCAGAGTCTTGAAAATCTGAACTTCGTCCGAATATTTTTAGTGAATAGCTTTAAATATGAGACCAATCAGGGTTCCATTCACCAAATACCATTGACTACTAAGTAAACTATCTTTTAATACTCCTGCTAGGACGAAAAGACACTATCCTCCTATTTCGTTAAAATGTGCATCGTCGAATTACAGAGCTAACAGTTTCTTGTGCCGCGCTAGTCGAGGGTTGAATAATCTTACAAAGGAGCAGGATATTGACGTGTTTAATTGTAAAACTGCTTCAGTAAGGCGAAGCTTAGTGTCGAGGTGTTTTCAGCGAGAAACATGAATAGTTATTCTGTTTTTACTCCTTTCCATTAATTTTTCTACTTAGATTTTGTTTAATCATAGAATAAGTAATTGTTAACATCACTTTAGAATAGTTTAGTCGCGGGTGGAGGTTTATCCTGTGTTAATATTGTGTAGTGTGTAGGTATTTATGAGTTTTTACCGTTTTTCAGTTTCCAGTGCGCGTTTACTTAAGTTAGTTTTAACATAATATGCTGTCGCTATTTGTGAGATCCTATAATTGGCTTTTTGTTTTTAATTAAGTAGCTTATGCTGTTGTAGTTAAGCTGTTGGTTCTCCTTAAATAAATAAATAAATAAATAAATAAGATTTATTTGGGCTAAATTATTTGGTAAAGTTTTCCTTGTTTACCGCAATTAGGAATCTTATTGCAGATTTATGGTTTACCAAAATCGCAGGGTTCGCTGAAGGGTATCCTTATTAGCATACTCTCCGTTTCTTTTCGTTAGAAATAACCAGGTGGTTCGCGTTCGTATTTCCCGGATTTGTTTCGAGATATGACAGTATCGGATTTCGGGATCGGTTACAACTTACAATTGTGTGCGAGCCTCCGGATAGAGATTTATGTCGTCGTCACCTCGGCGCGCGGGAATCCAACGCGAGCAACGTAATCCTGTTTCAATTCGAGCGAGTGTATACTAGGATATTTGTTGAATTCATTTGGTATATTTATAAGGCATCCGATAGTGTCGTAGGGGACGAATTGGTGGTGATTGGGGGTACAATGAAGCCAATCAACCTCGACTCGGTGGCTCCTTATTGGAATCCTCGCGAGCCTAATCCGATTCGAACCCTTTGTTTAATGCCTTATTGGGTATCTACTCCGACTCTCCTAATCAATTTAACGATAAACAGACCGCGGTTCATTAGGAGCTTAGGAGATACACGTACGGTTTCGGTAATCCGTCTCGTTCGGTAATGTTTGAAATGTTTATATGCAAATCAGTTGGTGATGTTTCGAATATATCGGTTGGCATCGACGCAGGCTCACGCATCACATGTAAATCACGCTAGGGCACATAACGCTCGGCTCGTGGCGGCATTGTTTCGAAATGATAAATTAAATTCGATGGCAGTATTCCAGCTCTATTCTGTTTAGGATACCTCGCCACTGATGGCTTGGCGCGTGTGATTCGGAAATATATATAGTGCCAGTGAAACATGGAAGGATACATAATTATGGGAGTGGCTGTGTTGTTGTACACGTTTGTGAGTGTGTTTGTGGGCAGCGAGTGCTGGGGAAAGAAGGAGCAGCGGTGTTATTGCGAGGAGTGCTCTCGAAAGCCGGTGGCGTCAGTGTCTTCTAGAATTGACATCGAGGGTTAAGGATTAAGACTGGTGATTCTGATGGTGTAGTGAGATGGACCCGCTGGCTCGCCTGATGGAAGGCGCGCCGCTGCCGGGCGTGCTGGGCGCGACGCGCGACGCGCGCCCGCGCGGGGCGTTAGTTCACGCCAGCCTGGCCGCGGCGCCGGCGTTGGGAGACAAGAAGGGCCGCCACCTCACCGGCACCTTCTGTCTGACTGGCGACACCATGGAGGGCATCATTCAGTGCCTCGTCTTCCTCAAGGCCTTTTCGGTGAGTCTATACTAATATACAAACCTGGACTGCTTGCAGCAGTTCAAGTGCCGCCAAAGAAAGACGAGCAGCTTGAAGCGGCGTTGTTATGAGCAACTAGGTACTCCCTGCCGCTAGTCTCAACTACTCTAAGCTGCCCGTCTTTGGCTTCACATTATCATAGCCTTAACCTTTCCCGCTGGAACGTTTAGCGTCTATCATAAAGACAACTGTGTGACTACTACCACACTACTACTTTCCTTAGGTAAGTCATCGGCATGTCCTATGGAACTGTCGCCTCTTATGTCACACTAAACTTTTTCTATGACAAAATGTACTTTATTGTAAAATAAGTAAATGAAATAAATAAGATTAGGGTCATGTGTTTCCTGGTAAATCTGCTACAGACACAAAATACATAATGCCCGGTGAGTGTACGCTCTATTTAGCTTTCCCAGCTCGCTTCTCAGTTCATTTAATTTGATTT
Source organism: Aethes cnicana (assembly GCA_963971205.1). Lineage (NCBI taxonomy): Eukaryota > Metazoa > Arthropoda > Insecta > Lepidoptera > Tortricidae > Aethes > Aethes cnicana. The sequence continues at coordinate 12,252,163 of OZ020289.1, read as the reverse complement.
ATGGTATTAAGCGCCCTACGAATATCGTTTATGATACCAGATTGTCTGTCGTTTAACTCGAATCAATAGGTCTCATCGAAACTTTTGTTTAAAGCTCGAACAAAACCACTTGAATTGCGGCAACGTGGTTCTCACTTCTCAGAGTAGCTTCAGGAAATACAAGTTAAATATATAGAATCTTTTGTCTACCGGGATAACTGGCAGCGTAATTAATAAACGACGGGACTTCTTGTTGGTATTCCGGGAAGCCAGGGATGACGATTAGAGTATCTAATGAGCAACTCATATTTACGAAAAATGTAATCGATTATATATATATTAGTAAATGAAACGTCTGTTTATTCAAGAATTTCGGTTCTGTTTAGTATTTCAAGCGGTAACATTACACAAGAGTGATAATTTCAATTTCTCTAAGCCTTTAACGCTCGAAGCTACCAGGGAATCAGCAGAACTGAGAGGTTTGTCACTCACTTATTATTTAATTAATGAGAGCGTTTAAAAGCCGTGGTGGCCTAGTGGTTCGACCTACCGCCTCTCATGCAGAGGGTCGGGGGTTCGATTCCGGCTCGCACCTCTAAGTTTACAATGAGCAACTCATATTTACGAAAAATGTAATCGATTATATATATATTAGTAAATGAAACGTCTGTTTATTCAAGAATTTCGGTTCTGTTTAGTATTTCAAGCGGTAACATTACACAAGAGTGATAATTTCAATTTCTCTAAGCCTTTAACGCTCGAAGCTACCAGGGAATCAGCAGAACTGAGAGGTTTGTCACTCACTTATTATTTAATTAATGAGAGCGTTTAAAAGCCGTGGTGGCCTAGTGGTTCGACCTACCGCCTCTCATGCAGAGGGTCGGGGGTTCGATTCCGGCTCGCACCTCTAAGTTTACTTATGTGCGAAATTCAATTTGAATTAGGTAACCACTGAGCTTTTCGGTAAAGGATAACATCGTGAGGAAACCTTCACGCATCTGCGAAGTAATGCAAAGATGTGTGTGAATTCCCCAATCCGCATTGGGCCCGCGTGGGGACTATAGCCCAAACCCTAAATCTCTTGAAACTCGTAAAATCTTTAAGGTTTTATTTAAGCATGTAATAAAAGGTACAGAAGACTTCGCGCGTCACTGGAAACGCTCCGAGAGGTGCTCGAGTAAGCGAGCGTGAAACCGTGACCACTATAATTAAGTTAACCTTTCTACGGCGCTGCTCCCCTGGTGCCGACGCCTTCAAAGGGGCCGATAATTCAGGTATTCAATCCAATAGAACCCATTGATCGACAGACAGTTGAAGCTTTTGTTGGCAAAGTCCTATCAAAATAGTACCTACCAACTCGACTTTAACACCACAAACTATTCATTCACTCTTCCGCCCGAAGCGATCCTTAAAACTTTAACTGCCGAATCTCCCTCCGAATGGAATAACAGGTATAGTTTTCCTTTCATTACCCAAATGAGGTCGCGTCTACACGATGCGAAAAATATCTATAGTGACATAATGACGGGCTGGAGAGCCCCGATCCACCCCGGGGAATGATTCGATAAGTTTCTGAACGCACTCGAGCGGTGTTATACTTTCCCTTGGGCTCAAACTTCCGGTGATTATGAACGATTTGGGAACTTTCTGGTACATAATTCCCTCCGGCCGCGCTGAGCGCTGTTTCGTACGTGAAATGTTGCAGAAAATTCACTGGCATCGATTATTGCCGGAGAAAAAGGACTGTACAGGTGGAATAACACAATTTTGAACAATACGTATGAATGTATAATATTTGTACACGCCGACCGCCACGAGCGATGTCGCTCGTTTGACGACCGAGTCAAACCTATGTTTTGTTTGAACGCAAATCTGTTCTGTGGCACGCCTGACAGTCGGACGGGTCGTCCGGGAAACACTCTCGATAGCTTTTTTATATCCTGCATCCCTGATACCATTTTCCAGTTAGCTCCGCTAAAAACTTGCATATTGGATGCGGTTTTTATACCTATTTCGTTCTATTGGTTTGTATATTTTACTCGAAAGCAAAACGTAAATTCTTTTTCTAACAAATTTAATTTAATACTCAAAAATTTGTATATTTCTGTAAAGTTTTGGTACAAAATAAAAAAAGCGAAATATCTATCTAGAACCAAAACAAAAAAAATATCTGTTAACCACTCAATGCGCTTGTAATTGTACGTTTCATTTTATAAATGAGTAGATATCACCTCTTGTTAATATTTCAAGGCCCACCCCATGATGCCTTAAATATCTCCATGATAACTTAGTACATATTTAACGATTCCTCTATTAGCCTTTTCTTCAATAAATAATGAAACTACTCATCTCCGCTATTATCTTTCTTATTGCTTCATCCATTTTGCTAATTAAAATGTACTTATTGGCTGAAAAGACATTATCGGTGGAAACTTCATATTTTGAATTCATCTCCGCCATTAAGCTCTAAAAAGATACTAAAAAGCCATTCACACCATATAATGGTTGTTTTTAATTAAAATTCCCTTGGGCAGAATATTTTATGATTTTGTTTAGAGATCGGCGGGAGTTATTCGGTTTATGAAATATTTTATGGAATATTTTTGCCTGTTTGTGTTCCTTCATGCGGCGCGCTCGTCGGCGTTACATTTACATTTTCTTCCGCTAACTAGAAAGTCGTAGCGACGTACTCGTATGTCTTTTAATAACGTTAGCTTTTTACTTTAACATCCATTAAGCCTGACTTGCATCAGGAAAGTTCACGTTAGTTAAACATGGCTCCAACTGTCATTCCCTACACAAAGCTCTTTTTCTCCAAAGTGAAAATCTCGGCGGCCATATTTAACGGATGTTTCATGCAACTCTTGATTAGCGTTAGCTCATTACAATTCCATGTAAAACTATGGCCCCACGGTAGGTCTAGTGTATTTTTTACACCAAAAATGCAAAACGATGTCACGAAGTAATTCGAGTAAACTATTCACGATCAGTTTTGTTTTAACACGCGAGTGTAAGCTTCAACTTCGGGCTCGGTTTGTTTTTACCTCTTCTCACATGAGTGTAAATCTTTATTTGCGCTAAACGCATCGAACGCGTTTTAGTTTATTCATCATTTTTGTATGAGAACACAAACAGCACCCCTAGCGGCAAAACATGGAGTCAATTCAGCGAGTGACATTTACTTTACGAAAACGGATGTGAATTCGTTTACACGTTTTCTGACTAACTGCGAGTGTAAGCTCGTATTTGACAGTTTGAAAAGTAAATTAAACGAAACGCAAGAAGTAACGTTACTCACCCGACTTTATCACGTGAGAACGTGAGAACTTAGGTTTTCGAACCTGTCGAATCCAAATTTACTTCAAAATTTTAGATTTTTAAAGTGAAATAAATGATATATGTATGTCGTCTATGTCTTAATATGCTTGTATTGTGTTCTTGAGATAATTTTTACTAAGTATGTTATTTATTTAAGCTTCTTCGCATACGTATAAGTGTGTCTTTCTTTTTTAATGTTGAGATACTCCACGTTTGTGACGAATATACCTATAACTATGTACTTCGATTTGGTTTAACAAAAAACTAAATTACATAAATTACTCCGGGTTGCCTAGAAATTTTTGAAAATGTAGGTAACTTGGCAACACTTATGGCCATTTTGACAATTTTGACAGAAAAAACCTGAAGAAACGCAAACGCGATCGAGACGTTATAACTCACTGCCTTCCGTCACATATTTGACATTGTCATGATTGACGTTTACCAAGCCTCCTCAAATTTGATATTAATGATAATTTAAATGTTTATTATTGAATAATTGCCGGCCTGAGGCCAATATTTTGATAATGGCGAAGTGTCCAAGACAGAAACCATCAATTTTATAGTGTATAGCGGATGTCGCAAAGTGATGGTGACAATACATGAACGTGTGCGAGAACGGTGTTGACAAATGCACTCAAAGGTTAAAAATGAACGTTTTACGAATAGTTTACTCGAAGTGTTTGGAGTTGAGAAGATGGACGTTGACGTTTGTTTCACCTCAGCCTCACCAAGTTTACTTGATTTATCTTTTATACCGTACATTAATTGTTTCCTCCATACAATGCTCGGCCCGTAGGATATACTTGAGAGTGGCATGCCTTGCATATACTTAGAAAGAAGCCATTATATAAGAGAACAGAAGAGAAGAATTATATTTTAAGATCCATACTTTGAATTGAGCCAAGTTTCTTGTAACGTAGAAAGAATTGGCGCAGCTCGTGTTACTTTTATCAAATACAAAGGAGAATGCGTGCATAGAAACAAGAAACAGTAAGTATTAGACATAATAATAGTATTTATTTTTATTTGACATATGCAATACCCACTGCTGCTGGGCACAAGCCTCCTCTCATCACCAGAGGGTTTGGGCCCTACACAGGCGCAGTTTGGATTGGGGACTCACACATGTACCTACATTCTTGAATTACTTCGCAAATGCGTGCATGTTTCTTTACGAGTCACTATGTTTTCGTTCACCGAAAAGCCAAATAGTAGGTAATTTTGCACAATAGTAACTCAGAGATGCGAGCCGGATTCGAACGCCCGCCGATCCTCTGCATGAAGAGTTCTATAGGTGATGGTATGGGTGAAATGGTTCCGAATGGAGGACCGATCACCCGACTGATCCAGGCAGTCGTCCCCTTTCATAAATAGGTGATGGTGGCCTAGTAGTTGGGCACCATCACGGCTTCAATTAAATACCTAATATACACTTACATTGTCTTTCAGTGTTCCTTCTGGCTCTGCCCCAGCAAGTCAAGTGGAACTGTGGCAACTTTAAGACCAGACCCCGTGGCTGAGCCAACTGCTGATTCCTACCAGAATTTCATCAAGTTTTAAGTAGTTTAAACACTAATAAATCATGCTATATATTCCATTGAGTTTATTATTGGTGTTATTTATTGTAAGTATGTATATTTCTTTAGCAAATGTCAGCAACTAGCAACTGATCGATCAAAGCACAACCGAAGCTACTAACCGCAGAAAGCTGAAATTTGGCATATAGGTTCCTTGGGGAATTGGGGGGTGTTACTAAGCATAATTCCCGCGGGAACGCTCCGAATTCCACGTGAATGAAGTCACCGTCGGAATAAGCTAGATTGATATAATGCTTTTAGGTATTCGCATCAGTCAAGAATGTTGGCCGCTCTATTTAGCTATAAGTACCTACTAAGCCACAATTTTGCATTTATAGTATTTCCCTTTACATGATTTATTTAACGTTAATCTACCACATATGTAGCGGGAGTGGTGATGATGAGAACAAACTACTTTCTTTCAAGTTGATTTATTTCATAATAATTTAGAACGCTTAAATGGGTCGGGCTCACAAGAATGTGCCGTCACACACTGGAAATTCTTGTGAGCATCACCCAATATGTACTTATGTCTACCGAAACGATAATCCATGACACGGCCTATCTCTCTTCCGTGCCGTGCCTTGTGGACGATGCCGATGGTGCTGGCACAATCCTCCACGCCTGGAAAGACTATTCCTATATCGACTACGTCGCGATGTACGCCTCTTCATCGTTCAGCAAAAAGGCTGGTTTCAAGCGACCGATTGATTCGCACGTCGCTTTGCCTTCTCTATTAATCAGGTTCCCACGCTTTGCTCCTCCTCTCAACCACTATAAATGGGCCATCATAAGGCGGCGTTAGAGTAGGGCGGAGTATGACGCTTCTTACGCTTCTTGTGAACATTTCTGTAATTGGCCTTTCCCTTCTTGGACCGAGACAACATTAGCAATACTTAAGTATCTTCCCTTAAACATCTCTGTAAAACTATCGTAGGAACAGTTCCTCATTAAAAAACATTCCTGCGGTAGCCTAATCGGTATTCCATATACTTTCCTCGCAGCGCTATATCCGGTTTCTTCCTGTAAACTATGCTTGTAAACAACTCCTAAGTCCCAACTATAATATGGTAGGAAACTCTTCAGCCGAGTTCTCTCTTTCGCTTCTTGCCCAAATACTAGCTATACAGATAGCCATGTAGGCAATTCCAGCAATTTTGTAAGGCACTGAAAAGCCCTGCATGCCGCGTGTCTTCTAAATTTTATCTCCATGTTTAGTATCTTCAAAAATGTTCAAACTATTAGCCTGACAGTGACCTTGACAGATCGAATTGCGTATACTACTGCGTTTCTGTCATACTAAAAGTCACTCGAAAACGTGAACGTTTTCGTTTACTCACTTACTCGCTCGTCACTCATTCGTATTAATCAAAATACACTCGCTAAACCTTGTTACAAAACGTACCGTTAGGGGCGCTGTTCAAGTTTTCATACAATCTTGATGTAAACGCAAACGCGGTCGAGAAGTATTTTCCAGGTCCGAAAAATACACTTGAGGTACCGGTCACTTTTGTCGCCAGCGTTGTTTTACCACCTATTAGAAATTATTAGTCGACTTGTCTTAATTATTAGTCTTATCGATTCATGCGTCCCTGGTAAGTGATGCCGTTGTTTGGATCCGCATTTCCGCACAGCTTCTTATCTCGCGCGAAACAATGGTGTCGCAGATATTGTAACGGCCTACTCCCATTTAAATTCACTCCACCGAGATTTTAATGGACTCCAGCCGAATCGGTGTTTTGGGAGTTCTTATTTGGGATATGAATAAAACATGCTCCCGCAGAGGGGCGGAATGGATTTTACTATTTAGGAAATCTCGCGACAATGAGTAGGTGTAGGTATGTATGTATTTGAACCAAAGTTCGCTCGACTTGTATTAAGTAGGTGCTAATTGAATGTCTGGAGGGCGTGATGAAGATAAATTTGCGATAATTATCTTAAATAGCGTGTATGAAGCTGCCGAAAATTATTCGCGTGAAATGGAGCATCGAGGAACAAGCTGCTGTAAACAATCCCTTTCACACAGACGAATAAACTCATTTATTCTTAACAAATATTACTTCAATAATCCTTTCGAAAAGGTGGCGCCCATCTTGAAGATTTAGTACGCGGGCATGGAAGGCTTTGTCGTTAGATTATCACCCTTCGTTATTTATGTGCCCCTGGTAGTTGGGCTCGAATTTACGCCCACGAGGAGTACACCCGCCATCATTTAAATTTGTGGCCACCCAGTAACATTTTGGTCTTTAGCAAACGGTTAGTAGGTGGTGATGGTGAGTCACTAATCTCTGGTGGTAAGACAGTCTCCGGCCGGTGGTGGTGGTAGAGTTTGTTATCATTTATTTACTATCAAAGCTTCTGTTGTTCAACATCTAAGACAAAATCACTTGACTAACTTCGAATAAAACCATTAATATTGTTAAGATAAAAACTAACCCTTCTTTCTTCAACTGTCAGTGGAAAATAAAGATGGATCGTCTATTAGGCCGTTACAAAAGTGGGACGACTTTATCTTGTGTATTAGAAATCGAGAGTGAGTAATTTGAAAACTACAATATTTTATTTACCCCGCTTCGAAGCGAAAACTGAAGATTTTCACATTATTCTTTTCCTTTAGAGGTAAAAGGGAAACTAAAAATATTCGAAATAATAGGGATGACAACGTACCTACTCGGTTTTTTTCGTTTTTCCATGTAAATAACAGGTTCGTACTGAAGATTGGATTATTTGTCACATTCTGTGCTTCAGAGAACAATAGGCTGCCATCTGCCATATGTCTGCGTCTAATGTGCCTGGAGAATCGAAAACTGTTGCTAGTATCTCGTCTGCGACACCTTTCATATTTTATTCTAACATGTATTAGGATAAGTCGCGATGAAGGTTAACATATGCATTGTATAAGATTTTACGTACCAATTTACTGACTTTTCCCAAGTGATGTGGGATAATGGGAAAGAGATTGACTTTCAATATAGCTTGATAAGAAACCAGTATTGTTTCACTTTGAATTGACATTAATTTTCTAAGTGAGCAATGAAAATTTTTGTATTCCCACATTTGGTTACCCATAAGTTTTTTGCCCGACGTTTTTAAGCCCCACTTGCTGCAAGCCGCTAACCTCGTGGGTTAGCCTCTTAATCCACGTCAAATTCATACAAATAAATCGGTTAACCCGAGGTTAGCGGCTTGGTGCAGGTGGGGCTAATTCTATTAATTTTTACATTGGATCAACTGACGCTGACGGTACCAGGCTAGCATAACATGAGCGACGGCCGTCAAATAATTCGGCGTTACTTCAAATCAAATTACTCGCCCCTCCCGGAGTGAATGGGGATATTTGCGGCTCTGCGGGCGACAGTTTGATTGCGTATTGATTTCGCTCATCACCCGAAGGCTATATACGTCACAGTGTCCAACAGCTGATTCTGAAGTTAGTCCTTGGATCCGGCAGCTGGGTTACATCCAGTAGCAAATGTACTCGTATACCATATTGATGTCAATAATTAGATGACACGTTTATTGGTTCCCAGATAAACTCATCATTAATAGTAGTTTCGCGAAATGGAACTTACCGAAATAAAGCTGATATTATTTAGAGAAAAAGTAATATTAATCAATAGTTCATTGGAACATAATTCAAAAGTGTAGCTGCAAGAAAAATAAACAAGATTATTTAGTAGTAACACCGAAGTTTTACAGGATATAAAAAAAACTATTTATTTCAAAGTCAAGGCAGACCGAAGAGGAGATGGCGGGAAGACCTTGATAAGTTTAAAGCAAGCTGGAAACAAGCGAAAGAAACAAATTTCAAAGTCAAAGTATAACAATTTAAGGGCTGCATTTGCAATTACAATTACCAGATTCACATGAGATCGGTGAAGCTTTCAAATTACACAACTACAATGAGCCGGGGGAAATGTGGGAGCGAGCGATCATTATCATTATTCAGCTGCATGAGGGCTTCAGCAACGCGTAAACATCCGATTGGTGTCGATATGGGTCCGTACCGTACGCCTTGAGTCTCTGAGACTTCCCTGTTTAACCCCCGACGGTCAAAAGGAGGGATGGTAAAAGTTTGACGCTGGTCTCTGATGTATCTTCAATTATTTTTGATTATAAAGGCTCTTTTTATAAATTTCACTAGGATTTAAATGATGACACTGGCCTTTCAACGATACGATTTAACCTTATTTCATTGAAATAAGTTTACAGTGTACCTTCTTGTACCATCAGTGAGGTTTCCTATTCGGGAGCTTTCCCCAACGTAAACTTTGATGCGGTAACGGAGGTCACATACTCCTTCTCGTCCAATTAGCCGTAATTGGCTCATTCAACTACCCGTTTAGTCACCGGGCCGTTTAACAGACGTTATACAAGCCTAGGTACTGGAAGTGAACTAGTTTGTGATTCCATTTTGTGTTACTAACCTAATGCTTCGTTTTGTTTCAGGTAAGTCGGAGAACGTTAAATTGCAAAAGCAGAAATGGCGCGAAATAATTGCAGGGAGTAAAAAATATTGTTTTTTTGGTTATTTTTTTCTCATCCTATTACCTAGGAACATCCGGAACATGGAACTGGACATACGAATGCAACCAGATAGCGTCCTCGAGTATTCGTTGACTGTAGCATGCGGAATCAACAGTGTTTCAAAGGCTCAGCGCACGGACGTTGCCCTGCTAAGTGTAAACGCAGACAGGGGAATGTTTGTCGGACAAATTGGAAAAGGTCCGGCGTGACGAGTGTTTATTAACCGACCTCTGTTGCCGCTCGAGGCCGGATTCCTTGCGTCGACGGAGGGACTCGCTCTTCGGTTTATTTGGAGCTCGACGACTTTCGGTATAGCTTTGAAGAACAACCGTTGTGATTGGGTTCCTCTCAAAGTGAACGGAGTTGCGAGCGTCTTGTGAAGATCGCTCGCGGCAATAACCGTCATCCGCGGCAATTATTCGCCGCGGTCGTTAGCGCCCGGAACGGATCCGGGTCGTCGTCGGCCGCCAACTTTTTAATTGCGTTTACCCTTAATTCATCCCGCCAATATCCCGTCCCGTCTCCAGGCGCCGACAACCGTCCAGAGCCGTCGTCACGGGGAAACAAATGATCCGTCGCAGACATAAAGCTGAGTCTTACGCAACTACTTTAATTAATTTGATAAAGACTTAAGATACCATTATTAGAACGGTACTCTCTGAAAGAATTATAAAATATCTAAAAATTGTGCTAGTCTCTCAATTAACAAAGTCAAAGTCCAAACGTGATGAGGCTTCAAATGAAAATGTTTATTTAATAAGGGCCAATTTTGTATTTTTTGTAGTTAATTAAAAAAAAGTCCGAACGAAATTAAGGCTGCGTTTCCACCAGAGATGTGCGAGGATGCGTTGCGAAGAATGTGTTTGTCATTCCTCGCAACGCATTTTTTTGCATTTGTTTTCACTGTCACTTTTTTTTTGTGCCTAATCAATTAATCGGTCAGGTCTTTATTTTCTTCTGGTGTTCATGTTAATTGTGTACAAACAGGTATAAGAAGGCTATGAAGAATTTATTTCAAGTGTTTAAAGGAAACGAACTGAAGGACTAATCATGAACTGGTTACGCGGCAAAGTATCGATGTTACAGGCCCGTATAATAGTATACTGTCATAATGAAATGTCTCCGGTTCCCGCCGGTGATCGAATTACAACCTTATTGCGGACTTCGTAGACGACATAATGACGTGTGAGCTCGCTAATATATACTCAAGAAGATTACGCGCTTTTACAATGCCTCGATTTATGATGAAACTCTTGAAAAGGTAAATCTTCACCGAACCCTTCTCGTATAATTAATTAATTATGAGAAGCTAAAATGAATATTTGATTTGTGTAACGAAACTATTCTAAAGAACATTGCGCGAAGTCAATGAGATTTTTAGCTATCACATATATCTGTAGATGTTACTTATATTGTTTGTAAGTCTTACAGCAAACGTTAAAATCAACATCCATTATTACCCACTGATCTCCGAATGAGTTTAAGTTTTAATGAAATAACCGGTTTTCAACAGAAACTAATATGATAACTTCAATATCACCCACTGGCCTACTTGTTTGGAAAACTCCAGTGGAATTCTCTGAAATGGCTGAAATCCAGTTCGTTTTCATAGGGGGATTATCCAATTTGGCAAGTTTTAACCGAGCCCGGCACCAGGGGCGCAGGAGTGCACTGCAAATTGAATCTTGGCGCTGGCGATTCGTTATGTTGGCGGCTTGCTGGCGCCGGGATATCGCTAGGAAAGGGATACAGTTGAGTATTTCCCTTTAGCCTTTAAAAGGGTGTGATCTAGTAAACAAATTGATTTTGCACAAATTGACTTGTTCGGGGGAGGTATACGAGTATGTGCTGTAATGGATAATGGACTTCTGCCGAAAATGATGCTGACGAGGAAATCACCTCTCGTGCTTAGGAGTTCAAATCCAGCTTACACCTCTGAGTATAATGTGCTAAATTCAATTTGAATTGGAAGGATTTCGTTGACGGAAGATATCCTATGCTTTTCTTTCATTGCAGGATGTTCTTGAATTTATCACCTCGCCTATCTGTAGGTATGCCAGCTTGGTGGCGGAGGCTGCAGGTATTATGTGAAGTTATTCAAAGATGTGTGCAGCTGCAAAGTCCTCAATCCCCTCAATGAAAGTAGCCTGTGCTTGTGCCCATCAGTGGGACACATCGATCGATAGGCTGTCGTGGTGGTAACTTTAAAGGGTGCGACGACGTAAACAAATTGTTCTTGCACAAGTTTGTCTTCTAATTAACTAATGAGCAATTTTTTGTCTTTAACGCGTTCAATAATGTTTTGCGTTATAGTTATAGGCAATAGTTACGATAGTAAAATATACCTACAATGGTATAATATTATATCTATGTTGTTTAAAGCAGTACAATAATCCACATGTTTATATATTTTATAAAGGCGCGATAGCCTGTAAATGCTGCTTATCTTAAATTTGTTGCTATATTATTGTTTGTAACATGTTTATATGTATATGTTGTATAAATAAATGAAAAAAAAAATGAGCAATTACTTGACTAGTTTCCAAATGTGTCAAGTTCGAGAAATTTCCCGAATTAGTGTTGTCCATAGACGTAAATAATATAGACCCGGTCTAACGTACACGTGATATGTCCCCACTTCCTCGGTGTCCAATCCAAAGTTCTGTCACCGAGCGTGCGTGACAATAAGCGTTTTTAAAAAACTATTTTTCCAAACTGTTTTTCAGTATCTAAAAACTCGTCTCGTTGTTGGAAAAATGTGACCCAGCTTTAGTGTCACGATACAAGTTTATCTTTGGATTGGACACCAATGAAGTGGGGAAACATGACATGTATCTACGTTAGGCCGGGTCCATACGAAGTATTATTTATGTCTATGGTGTTGTCTTTGCCAGTTGGCAAAGACATATATTGATCCCCGTTATTTAATTGTCTCGTCGTCGGGAATTAACTCGCTTTTATCATCTAAAAGCTTTGTTTCGGTATCAACTCTGTTCATTACTTAATCACTTATCTGGTGAGTGCTTAAACTTATTGGTAGCAATTTCGTAGTTTCCCTGAAATTTTCCTTTGACCGGCTGCTTCGCTTGATGTGATATGCTGTTAGGTGTAGCAAGCTACATCGACCAACGCTGTACCTACTCAGACAAGCACCAAACGGGCGAGCCCTCGGTTATATATTAAGGGCTGATTTTTCAATCGTCAGATAAAATTTATTCGTAAATAGATTTACCTAAAATAGGTTGTTATGGATTTGTATTCTAGTGGGTTTTCGTATCACCTTTCACGTTCTGTTATCCTAGTACCCTTAATGAACACGAGGTGTCGATGGGGCCGGGCCGAGCGCGCCATCCGTCTCCCTGTCGGTCTAATTGAGGATCGCTATCTGCAAGACGAATAGCCGTCCAAGGGACCCTTCGAAAACAAGCGCGAAAAATGTACATACACGTATGTTATTAGGTAATTTTCATCAAACGTAGAAAACCGTGCATTTTTTTATAGCTTAAGGTTGGAAAACTTTCTTTCTTTGTTCCCGTCTGTAGTACAAACATGTAGTAAAAACCAACTCAGCCATCGATAAGTACTAGGAAGTAATAAACGCGCTGCAAGTTTTCATTGTCGACTCTTCGGCGGCACGCCGCGCTTCGCGCCATATTGCAAAACTTTCCTTAATTGACATTCACGACGGCAACAGTCGCCTTTAACGACACGTCTCGCTAGTTCTGACGCCCTAATTACCGGTTTTGAGTGGTAACAACAGAAACTGTTGGCAAGGCCATTCTGGAAAGCTTATGGTTTCTTCTAACTCACCGGTGGGTCTAGACAGTACTCAAATCGCGTCCGCGCACCGGGAGTAGGGTTGCCATCTCCTAAAATGAAAAACCCGGACTCTGTCTAGAAAAAAAACCGACATTTTACCCTAAAAGCCTGACACCACCACAACTAAAATCACAAACCGGCACAAAACCGGTCTGCGCGGTGAGCCTTGAGGTCCAACTCCAAGAGTCCAACAGTCGCCCTCTTTCGGCTGACATGATGACTGTAATCATACGTTGCTCTGTTCATACAATTTTGATTATTTTATCTACGGAACCCCAATTCGTAATAAACGTAATTTGTATTAAGTCACTCACAGAATAATTGAGTGTCGAATACAATGTTCGCAATAACAGTATTATTGTATTCAGATAGATAAGTGATTGAGCGAGCGAGTGATGGACGACCGTCTTAATGCTGTTTTTGCCGCCGACGGCGCCCGTTTGTGTTTTATTCAAACGCTTTTTGTTCCGAGCTGTTTGTTTGGAGGATTTGAAGCTGACATCTAAGCGATGTCCTGTACTAATGCACAAAACGTGAAATGAGGTCGAAAATGTTGACTTTCAGAATTGTGGAGACTCTAAAATGCGCCGAGTTCCCCGATCGACAATAGGCTTTGATCCCGTTTAAATTATTCTGTTTGCGCATTTGCAAATTGTGCAAGAACGAGTGGATTCGGGGTTTCAGCATCTAGTTGTGGAAATGGAGATGGATGGTTGGTGGAGACACACATCTATCAACATGTCTCCCAACTTCGCCTAAACTTGGGAATTATCTCGATCATGATGCGTGGATACATGTAAGTACGCAGCTGCGTCGCACGAAATTTTCCTTCGATTGGAAAGAAATAATCCCGCCGAGTCGCGTTCGAACAAAGTTCTGCGACGAAAGTGATTCCGGAAAGTTGAGGCGTTTAGCAAAATTGCGTTTGTTTTCAACTGCTTTTTGAAACAATATCGAGTTACAATTTTCGACAGTGTGTGTTATTGAGTTAGCGTTAGTTTCGGGGGTTTCTGTGCGGGTTTGCCGGCTATCCCGGTTATTCGGTGCGAGTCGACGGCGGCGGTAGGTATTCTGGCGATGTAGCTCGCAGTAGTCTGTCGTTTGACTTCCACTTTCATTTTGTTTACAGTTCCTTTTTGGTCAATCAATGTTTCTAGCTCTGCGAGGTTCTATGTAACTGTGGATTGGATTAGTTATGGCGAGTTGCAACAGCGGATGCTAACGTTATTATCAGAGCAGATTCAGCATCATGTACTAGTAAAATAGTACGGTACAATTGTAGACTTTTTTTAGGTTCTTTTATAATACAAGATATTGCACATTCATATTACGTTACATTAAATGCAAATCGACAGTTCTCTACGACCGTAACCTTTATTTAACTTTTCTATATTTTTGTCAAAGGTCTGTGGAATCAGTTTTGAGTTCATCGATAAACCTAGTTAGGTTACTGTTAAAAACAATAGTGTATCTGTATAAAGTTATTAACGAGCCGATGTTTTGATCAGACGGGATGGTTCGGAACGGCGAACGGCGGCGTGTTGTGATAACATCTCTCGTTAGCGAGTTGGAGCTCCCTCGCTCCGTCGAGCTGATCACTTGCTATATTCACATTTGAATTAAGTACTTTCTAATATCATTTGGTTTCTAACAGATACAAATAACGTAGTGGTCTGCAGACGCAGTTACGTTCTTTATGTGTATGTGTATAATACCTCTTGAAACGCTAGAGACTTCACAATAAACGCATTGGAATAAATCTTGAGAAACGAGCTGATATTTTTTAATACTTGTCTTATGACATATTTACAAGTCTGACACTACTTTAGTAAATTTATGACACCGTCGTTTAAACGGCCAGTCGCATACATCGTGGAGCATAGATCTTATGTTCCACATCCTCCCTCACTTCATATTTGAGTCGTCGGAAACGTCGAATCAAATAAATCAGATTATTTATTTAAATCTCGACCCCTACCGACCACAATACCTATAGTTGGTTAGGTACCAGGTAATCATGAACCACAAGTGTCATCGCGACCGCAGGGTCTTCGCTCGCTCTCAGCCCGTGACAAGGGTTTTTTGACGAAGGCCAGCATTCACTGTTAAGTAATTTACAGGACTCTCTGACAACTTATGAATCCCTTATATTAGGTAAGCAATATAACGAGCGGCTGACGGTGACAAAATTTAATTAAAACGGGGAAATAAAGTTGATAGATAAGGCGGGATGTACTGCCGGGCCTCGACTGAAGAGTTCCGATTGCAGAGTTAATGTTTTATTGTTATTGGTCGGATCAAAGCGGCACTTAAACAGAGTCGAGAGCAATTTAATTGAAAATCGCAAACACCTGCCCTCCTTCATTGAGTCCATGTTTCACGATTCAGTCGCCCCGTAATTCATATCGACGGCTGACGGGTGCCCCTGGAAATTATTGAATGCGACATTTACAATATTGGATTTCTTTTGGGGTGATTACGTAAAGTAATTCTGAGATGTATTTGTACCGCTGCCTTCGCAATGTATCACTGGTATTATGTAAAAGAAAAAGAACTTTTTTATGGAAATTGAAACGTACGCTCGAAAATAAACGTTCGAGTCGGAAGCGGCTTATCTGAAAGTTTGGTGAAGTTTCCGCGAAAGAAGGATCATCGATTACAAATGAAGCGAGCTGTCGATTATCGAGTGGCATCGCAGGATGCCTCCTCTCGCGGAGACTTTTGACGTCTATATTCTAAATCTCCGGCATTAGGGGATCCTAATGCTGCTAGATATATTTTGGCACGCTAAGATTGTTGTCTTCCTTAAACAACCCGATTGTTGTAGATAGTTTATCTATACTAACATCAATGCAATCAATCACTTTTGGTGTACTTCATATCAAAACATCGTGGAATTGTTAGTAGGAATTGATGGTCATCAACTTTTACATTTACTATAATCAAGTTCTTAGCCTGAGCTTTTTGCGCACGGATCGGTTTCAATTGAACGAAGAAAGGCCCTAAGGGTTAAGTATGATTTATCCTTTCTATCTTATCTGGAGGGCCCGATAACGTTTTCCTCGTCATTAACGTGATTTTAAGTGGCGAACAAGAAAACTACTAAGTAATAAGAACTAACTAACTGGGAGTTTCTATTTTCTCAACTGTACTGGCATGAACGTCTTAAATCAATACTGCGTTACTCCCATTGGACTACACTTCAGTAGTTAAATCAATTAAAATTGCAGTCACAGCTTCAAGTGCCATTTCTGTTGCAATCATTGTCTTCATGCTTGCTATTCCTTTGACACGGCTCGGCACGTCTATTGTACTAGCTAGTCAATGTTTATTTGTTCGTGTAGATTTAGTAGTCTTTTTTTTCTGTTGCACCTTCTGACACTGCACACTGCTGATCTAATTACCCGACTGCGCCAGTAGGAGGGTTACGTTTTTCGAGTGTATTTATGTATATTTCTTTGGCACACTTAAACGGCTTGATGGATTTTAGCTCGGGGTGATTAGCTTCGTCTTGATTGTGAGTGACACTGGGTGTATCAAAGGTATTGCAGTCGGATTTGATATATTTTTTTCAAAAATCTAGTTTTTTTTTTTCATTTTCATTAAGTGTAAAGTGGAATCTCACGAGGGCCCTGAGCGTTTCTAACGATTAATTTCCAATCTCCACTTCCAATAGAACGCGCAGAGTGAATGGGACTGGTCGATTCACGGTGACGCGGGGGCCTATTCAACGCTCGAGCCCTCGCGAGCACGTGTAGCCTCATCTCGAACCGAAGTGCGTGCTTGACACACGGGTTAAACTTAAAATGTTCTTGCAAACGTTGAAGACGTTTTGTGTTCGTATTTGGAAGACTTTTTTAACGAGCGCCGAAAGTCTCAAGAATAGTTGAGCGCTGAGACTTCTCGACAAGTTCTTGAGTGCATTTCATACACAGAAAACTGAGTATATTTGGTAAATTTCTGTATTATTTTTGTGACGTTCACATCTCCCATGGGCCCGTCTTATTTTACAAATTCTATCCGATTATCTTTCGTTGGATCTAGCCCCTTGGGTAAGGGCCCTTCGCTCGACCACTCTTGACTGAAATTCCCTTCTTCATTACTCTCAGTAAACTTGCTTGAAACTACTAAATTCGAGACGACGTGTCGTTTGTGATTATATGTGTCCTTTGCAGGAAATCGAGTCTTAGGTGTTCTTACTAAATTATATCTATTTAGTCTGTCGAGATAGCTTATTGTAGGTTCATGACATATTAATTAACCTTCGTGTATGATTTGTGAACCCTCGTCTTCAAAAGCGGCGTTCGCTAATAATCACCTCGAATAGTCAAAATTATCAGGAATCCAGAAATTTGAAGCTGTTAACCGCCACTATTAATGTGGCATCCCTCCTCTGAGATCTATGTAGTTTGTTTAACTTTCTAAACGAAGCTGCGGTCTGTAATATCGCCCATTTAGGATGTTTTCGGGCACACTTCGTTAGTTCCACTACTTAGTGATGTAGTTAATGTTTATAGCTTTTACTAACGTTAAGTATCCCACGATGACTAGGAGTTCATAATTGCGTAGCGAGTTGTTTCTTTCTTTTTTATTATAAAAGGACTTGCTGGCATAATAATGTCTAAGTTATTCAGCTACCTGCGGGACATTTATCACGTACAATATTTTTGTTGTTTTAGAGTTAAAGGTGGAAACATCATGTTAATTATTTTTTTCCAACTTTTCAATGCTGACTTCTTATTCTTACTTTCCATTGAAGCTAACCTTTATGTACCAGGCGAGCATAACTTCATTAGAGTTTTAGACACTGGTCTCGCTTATTCATTATTTAACGGAGTGCAAACCCCTTTGATACGACTGACCCGGTTCCCCCGAGGCTCTAAATTAATTCAGTCACTACTTTTTTAATATTCCGCTCGTCTACTTTTTCTATTTGCTTTAAATTTTAATTTAAACCCAACTGCTTGGTAACTTAGAGATTTTTCAATAAAACGTTTCGTTGTTCCGCCGGCTGTTCCGTGAATATTGGAATATTCAAACGGATATAATTGCGAACTAGATACGGCATAAATCTCGCGATGGTGTACGTTTTTCTGCTTCACTCGTCGAAATTGCCTCGATGGGCAATACTAGGATCGCATAGCCGTCCCATGTTGAACACTTGAGGCCGTTTGGATTATTCTTATTGTTATGGAGCCCGTGTACCGGTGATATGGGCTGGTCCTTATTTGTTAGGGTTCCGGCTCGGCCATAATGAACCCTTCTTACTTGAGAATAAGGGTTGTATTAGCACGTGTGAGTGGTTTAGTTTGGGCCGGCCATTCCGGTCGGCGTCGGATTGTTTCCGCATGAATATTTCATTATTAATGCTTAAGTACAGTTGGACTTGGAAATCTGGACAGGTTATAGACACTATGATTATTAGTGGTTATGTCTGATCTTTTTTTTTATCTCAATTTCTAAAGATTTAAATGGTCCAATACTCGTAGTTAACTTTGGCTCTATGGATGCAGCACTTTTCTATCTCCCTGACGCTCAATTCTGACTTCAGACAGTTGCATTGCAAGTAAACTTAAATTAACTTAACAAATGAGATTGTAGTTCCTTAGTATAAATTGTGAATTTCGTCAGTTTGTGACTTGTGTAGAAATAAAGGCTGAACAACTTTACGTGTTCGTCCCTTTGGGGTTGGCTTTAGTGAGTCTAACCTATAAACTTAACTATAAACATCCTGATATCACCGCCGCCGCGGACGCTGGTCGATTTATTACGCAATCTTCTATTTATAGCTGGATTTTCTCGAGCGATGATCCCTATAGTCCCTAGATCCTAGGGCCCAACTGATAAGGGAACGTGTAATGGACGGCACTTAAAACGGATATTTCGGTTCATACTAAACTTCCAACTCTCTGTGTAACTTCCTACTTGTAACTAGGTTAAATTTATGAAATAAAGTTCATTATTTTTAACTGCAACCCTCTTTTCACTCTTAAGCAATGAATTTCCACAAATCCCTTGTTTTTCAGTGGTTAAGGGATCTGTCATATGTAAGGAATTCGCATGTACAATAACTACGTTGTTGTTTGATATTATTACTGATTGTTCTGAGAGCTGTAGACCAAGCGATTCTATCTTTACAGAGCTTAAATCATTTTGGACCATTACTCCGCAATATTGTAAAATCTGAATCGACCAAACATTTATACAACTTTTTGAACCTCTTCAGAAAATTCACGAGAATCGGCTTAGAAATGCAACCTGTAGAGGAGGACAGCCGAAAATCGGCTGGACATCTAGACATACGAAAACACTAACATCTGTGTGATAATAGGATACTAGACGGATTGCAACAAAATTTGGTATGGGGGTAGTTTATAAGACTCGTCAACATATATGCAAAAAGTAGCATCCCGAAAAAACGCATAGCTCCCGCGGGAACGCTCTTTTCCACGTGGACGAAGTCGCGGGCAGTAGCTAGTTAATAATTAATAATTAATTTTTCATTTTTATTTTTGCCCAAGCTGAAACGGAGACCTGCTCGTTTCACTCACTCGGTAGATAACTATTTAGATTACACTTGGTCGTTAAATTGGTAAATATTTTATAAAGATAATAGGGTTGACGACAGGTTGAAGAAATCGAAATTGTAAATCGAAAAAAAAAAATTACTACTACTACTACAGCCTATTTGCTTCCCACTGCTGGGCACAGGCCTCCTCTCATCACGAGAGGGATTGGGCTATAGTCCCCACGCGGGCCCAGTGCGGATTGGGGACTTCACACACATCTATGAATTGCTTCGCAGAAGCGTAAACCTGCACGCCTCACGATGTTTTCCTTGACCGAAAAGCTCTGGTAAATTCAAATTGAATTTCGCACATAAGTAAATTTAGAGGTGCGAGCCGGAATCGAACCCCCGACCCTGTGCATGAGAGGCGGTAGGTCGAACCACTAGGCCACCACGGCTTCTAAAAATATTAGACACGTATTTTTTGTTTTCTCAAATTAACAAAGAATGACTAAGTTCAAACGCATTAAGGTTGGAGAGTGGGGCTAACTACGTCACCGTTAGGTATAAATCGTACCTAACCGTGACGTCACGCGACATTTCAACTGAATATATCTCCGTATAAGTTTGATTACGTGAAAAAAGAAAAAATACGTGTCCAATACTTTTCAATAATCTTCCTGATAGACTAAGGAAAAAAAAGTTGTCGTCATCCCTATTCAGGAACATACTTCAGCACTTGCCACATTCGGCCACTGTTCATCATCATCATCATCATCATCATTTCAGCCGAATGACGTCCACTGCTGGACATAGGCCTCCTCCAAGGCTCGCCACTCAGACCGGTCCTGTGCTACTTGCTTCCAGCGGTTTCCCGCGACCTTCACGAGGTCGTCGCTCCATCTTATTGGAGGCCTACCCGACAGCTCGTCTCCCGGTTGGCGGACGCCACTCGAGAACTTTTCGGCACCATCGGCCATCAGTCCTGCGAGCAATGTGCCCCGCCCACTGCCACTCTATCTCCGGGCTATGTCGGTGACCCTAGTTCTACTGCGGATATCCTCATTTCTGATTCTATCACGCAGAGAAACCCCGAGCCCTCTCCATTACCCTCTGAGTGACTTTGAGCCTCCTTATGAGACCCATTGTAAGCGCCCACGTCTCGGAACCATAAGTCATCACTGGCTACACACACTGGTCGAAGACTTTCGACTTGAGACACTGCGGTAATTTGGACGAAAAGACACTGCGAAGCTTCCCGAACTCTGCCCAGCCGAGACGGAGAATTTTAGTACGCTCCTAGGAGTATTAAGGAGCGCAAGGTTTCGAGGA
This sequence comes from Aethes cnicana, assembly GCA_963971205.1. Classification (NCBI taxonomy): domain Eukaryota; kingdom Metazoa; phylum Arthropoda; class Insecta; order Lepidoptera; family Tortricidae; genus Aethes; species Aethes cnicana. Next base: position 12,231,100 of record OZ020289.1, on the reverse strand, counting down.
GTAGCGTTCGGAGTTGGTTCAGTGCCAACGTCTCCGTTCGTCAAACAATATGAACACACCCAGCGGGCTCGCGGCAGTGATTGTTAATAGATGGAGTTGCCGTCTCCCGCGCCCCCTGCGCTCCTGGTAGCGCCTTGTATTCGGGATTTAATCTAATAAATCGCTAATGGCCCCGTGAAGACCGCACTCTGTTTTAATTTCTACAATCTCGGGGAGGGAGGTTCAGTTTTGCATTTTGATGATAATCTATTAATAATTTTAAATATAGAATAAATTAAGCTACAATAAATCTCACTGTACATTTTAATTCTACGATGTTAAGTCCCTTAAGAAATGGTTGAGGAAGGCGATGGCTGAGATACGCGTCACGCTCGTGAACGGGTGCTGTCTGTGGGGTCCGGTCTGTTCATGCTTGCAAGGACGTTTAAAAATAATCATTAGCTTTAAATATATTACTAAGTCAAACATTTTAAGCGAGAGACCTCATCATGTTCTTATTGACATGTATTAATGAACTCTTTTATACATGATGTATTTCATTATTTATTGACATTTTGAGACTGTCGACATCTATGGAATTTATATTTATTTGACAATGGAGGCCATCTCCATAATATTTTTTTTTCTGGACCTGGACCCTTGGAGACTATACATCTCTAAGATCTTAGATTTAAGTTTAAGTTAGGGACTATACATCCCTTCAATGTAATTGTAGTACGTACCTATATGTATATTTTATACATGTAATGTAAATGTTATAACTATGTGTAAATTTTGAAAAAAGGCCTTCTGCTTGAGTTTGTTGCGGCGCTTCTTTTCAAGCTATGGGTCTAGGAAGCGCTAGTAAATTCTTTTCTGACGTGTAAAAGTGCCCCTATGTGGCCAATTTGCTGAATAAATGAATGAATTTTGAATTTTTTGAATTTTGTTAAAAGATTAGTAAATCGCCCTTTTTCGCAACAATTGTTCCATTAGGATTGTGGAATTTATAATTGTTTACTTGAAATCCGTTGAATTAGCTTAGCGGCATGAGAAATGTTCAGAATTGTTCTCGGAATAGAATCGTTCATTAGTCTTGTCATTGCCAAACGAACCTTCTGAAAAGCGCTCAGTGGATTCCTTTCTCAATTATATGGTTCTGGTGCTTCTGCTTTTAAATTACATAAAAAAATGTTTGTTCACCGATCCATGCCCTAAACGGGCAAACATTTTAATGAAGCTATCTCTTTTCTCTCTTTCTATCGACAAAATGGCGCTCGTTCGCCGTTGGTAATTGCTTCGTTACGTTTTTCAGTTTGTTTGTTTGAGCGGTCTTTTTCTTTAATTGAGCTGCGTATTGAATGGCCGAATAATGTACTCTGGGGCTGTTTTGAATATCCTGAATCCGATTTGTCTTTATTTATGAGCTCGCTTGAATAATTAAGATGCCATCGTTTTAAAACTTGGCTGTCGTGTCCAATACAAGCTTGCATGCATACGTTTGTGTTTGTTTTCTAGTTTTACATCTTTAAACGTGCCCAAATTGGGTTTTTCACCTTACTAAATACGCGCCTTAAGACGTGATCGCGGACAAACATTTTGGGAGATGAGGTTTCATATTAGGCTATACTAAGGACGTTCATGTCATAGGTTACTTCAATGTAAAAATTATCATTTCCTTAAAGATTATTCTGTTACATATACGAGTATCCAGTCAAGAAAGGTCATGATTTCGCCTCACTCCAACAGTTTTCGTACCATATGATATGGTGTTGACTGTTCATTAAGGCTGCGCGATGAGATGAGGACAATCGATGTCCTCAATATAAGTAGAAGACTACGTATAAATTAATTCTGACACGTATTATTGCTTAATATGTATTACGCAATATTCATTCTGATGCGTTCCTAATTCCTTCTGATTGCTTCAATGTCTACGAAGTCCCGTGATTGACTGGTACGTCAATATCTGATAATTTGCTGCTGAATGTGCAACCGGCGAGCATGATTGAATCGATCGTCATCAAACATCTCTAGCAGGGTTGATCGACTCTTAATGCCGTTGTTGCTAAATACGCATAGGTGACGCTGGTGTTGCAAATCTCTTTAGGGCCTTATCCCACTTGCGATTTGCGAGCGTGTTTTGTATGGAGGCGAACACGCCGCGAGTTACTCGCGGAACCGTAGCTACGTAGCCTTAGCACCGGCGGTGCTAAGATCCCGTACTACACGGTCACGTCAAAGATACGTATCCGTTTCTGGATTCGGCTACGTTCCCGCGAAACTCGGCTTCGGCTTCGCTCGGCTTCGGCTCCGCTCCGCTCGGTTGTTGAACACGACTGGATCGGATCTACGTATAAATAAGATACGTATCTCCGTGTACACGTAGCTACGTATCTTAATTACACGTAGCCGAATCACACGGAGCAAACGGAGCGAATCTCCGTTGCCGAGTAACACGGCAACGGAGATTCGGCTACGGGTACACGAAACACGGTCACGACCAGGAGCACTAGTCTGAAACTGTCAAGTCGAGGGGAATATAAAAACGATACTGAACACAAAAAAACGATTTTTAGAAAAGTTGTATGTCCGAATTGAACTTGAAAACTACTGGTCGGATTGCAACAAAATTTGGTATGAGGGTAGATTATTATTACACGGGTCAATATAAAGGCTACTTTTTATCCCGGAAAAACGCATACAAAACGCGGGAAAGCTATAACCGAATTCCACGCGAACGAAGTCGCGGGCAGAAACTAATCTTCTATATGTATACCATATTATGCACTTACTAAATTTTATGCGAATAAAGATTTATTTGATTTGGTACGTATTGGTAAAACAAATTCCGTCCAAGTCTTTGGACATTTGGAAAGGAACTCTCTTGCGGTTTCCATCAATATACACGGTGGGTCAGAAAATATGGCAAATAATTAACCCTCAGTATCGGCTATCGATTCTAAGTATATTGTATAGGTTTTTTTTTTTTGAGTTGGTAAAAAAAAATTGTATATGGGATTGGTTGTGTGAGCGACGCTTGAATCCTATACAAAATGATTTTTTTTACCAACTCAAAAAAAAGAAAAACCTATACAATATGCTTAGAATCGATAGCCGATACTGTGGGTTAATTATTTGCCATATTTTTTGACCCACCATGTATATGATTCATGAGGTTTAGGCTTTACTACCCATGTAAGGCCAGGGTGGGTTTCTAGTTGTAATATGCTAGTGAAGATAAAAATGGAAGGAGATCTAAGAGTAATAAATGCTTGGCAGTATTTTAGTTGGTTGTACAAACTCGCGGTGTTTTTTCAACTGCGCGCTCCATTCGAGTGAACATTGGCTTGTTTGTATCGAGATACTTACTGGGCGTGCCTACGTCTAGTTGTTTTAGCGGGAACAGGATATTTTTTCAAGAATTCATTTCGTTTCCCCTCTTTCTCGTCGCTTCGTTTTTATATCTTTTTAACTCGATCGTTGTTTGTTTATGTCTATAAATTGATATTGCTTGTTTGCACGCCGACGTGGTTCCTCGAAGCGGGAAAACTCGGAACTATATCAAGCGAGAGGGTTTGGGCTATGGTCCCCACGCGGGCCCAGTGCGTATTCGGACATCCTTGAATTGTAAGTGCAAGTTTCCTCACGATGTTTTCCTTAATCGAAAACTGCTTTGAAAAAATTCTGTAAATTCAAATTTAAATTTTGCACATAAGTAAACTCAGATTTGCGAACCGCATTCCAGCCCCTGATCCTCCTGACGCATGCGAGTCGGATGTTGAACCACTAGGCCACCTGGGCCAGTGGCTATAGCCACCAAGGCTTCGGACATTTTATAATAAAAAGAAAACGAATTTGTTTACAGTAAGAATTTTGCAAACTTTTCATCAGCTATCAGTAAAAAATGATCATAAAGCGCTCAGTTAAGTGTCGCTAAAAAATAAGAAAAAAAAAACAAGGAACACTTGCGAAAGACAAGAGTCATCGGGTGACAACAGAACAGGAGCGCAGCAGGCGACAAGAGGTATTGTCGCGGCCGTAATGAGCGGACCGATGACTCGCGCGTCGCGCCTGCCCGCCGCAGGCACCCGCTCCCAAGTACACGAATCCAACTCTACCCAATCTTTTACAAAGAAATCCTTTGACAGAAGAATAGCCCCTCAGTTATGGCTTCCTGGTAGGTATTGTTTCGTCATAAAAGCGATTTCCAGGCGGATGCTTCTCTAATGGTGACAAAAGGGACAAAAATGTGATGAATGCTTAGAACATTAATTAATGGCATTTTGATAAGGAATGAAATTGAATCCCTTCGCCCCTTTGCGGATTGTTTTCAAGCGCTACTTATAGATCTTCTGCTATCTAAAGTCCCACGCCTTCACATTTCAAAACGCTTCATTTTTTTATTATTATTTGAAAAGCACCACCAACACTCTCAACGCATAGTTGATGGCAGTCTCAGCACGCACACATGTGTTGAGAGTGTAGGAGGTGCTTTTTAAATACATTGAAAATTATTTTGAAATGTGAAGGCGCGGGACTTTAAATAGTAGAAGATCTTCTACCTTCTATCTTCTTCTAGGTTTACCTTTCTGGTTAATAGTTCGTCGACTATTCGACGAAGTAATTGGTTATAACGAACGAACTTTAACCAGTTCAGTTTCGTGGGAATTTTCTTTCTGCACAGATAAATGTAGAAGCTTATGACATGAATGAACACAAATTGTTGAGGTTATTGGCTTCTTGTTAACACAAACTAATTGAAAAAGTTACATTTCTTTGAGTTAACGATGTAAAATCGAGCATAAATAAGTGTCATAGATATGGTACCAGTGCTATTACTATTTACTAATGAGCAAATTACATAAAAACAAATTTAATTAATGTCGTCCTCTCCACGGAGGCTGTATAAAAATTTGTTATAGGACACCTTCTTAATCTAATTGAATTAGCAGTTTTATTTGAATTAAAATGTCTTATTTGCCCTTAGAATTGATAATAGTGTAAATAATTTTATTTTTCTCTAACGTCCTTCGTCGTTCATGAGGTCACTATCTTTATAGCCACTGAAAATCAGCTCCGACACTCTCCACCGTATTTGACTCCGTTCAACACAGCGATATTTCTTCCTTGTTTGTCGTATCCTTTTTTTGTAGTGGTAGGGCTTGGTGCTAGGACCGTCCGGGGTGGTACCACTGTCTTTCTCCGCTAACTTGCCGCCAAATAGCAGTGCTCGCACTGTTGTGTTACGGTAGGGGTTTAAGGCAGCCGGTGAAATTTCTGTCACAGAGGCATTCCATCTTAGGCCCCAGGGTAGGCAACGCATTCGCGATCTTATTGTTTGTTAATGGGAGATGATAGGATTTCGGTGTCCATGGGCCGCAGTTACCACTTACCATCAGGTGGGCTGTGCGCTCGTTTGCCTATACCAATGATATATAAAAAAAACCGTACACTTGCGGCAACATGTTTTTTTATAAAGTTGAGGGGCTCAGGCAGACAAATCACAAAACATTTCGCGGCCCGCGATTTTTGCACATGGATATACCTACTTACCATTGGCACCTGTGATACAGACTACAGTACAGTTCAGTACAGTGCATTCTTCTACGCTTTCCACGTATTTGGATGTTGTATTGTTAAAATAGAATTCTTCTTTCAATTTAGAATCGTCATTGAAGTATGTTCGCTGTTCACGGCATGGCGACACGTATCCGGCGACAAAGCCCAACTATGCTTGATTTGCAGAGAGAAATGCTCGCAGCATTTTTTGCGACGCTCTCTAATATCGCAGATATTGCAAGTTCTCGCTACGTACTCAAAGAGACCCTAGGCTCTAGCGAGAATCAATGATGCCGTTTTTATTTCGAATGGAAGCCTAGATAGTGTGCCTATTTTTCACTATTCCCCTGCGACTTTCGTAGACTGTTTGAGGTTTCGATCTAACGTTGAAACTCGTCTAGTTAATTAAATCACGAGTAAAACAAAATACGCGACGTCAACGTGGGATTTGACATAAATAAAAACGTCAAAAAAGGAGGATAATGGCTTTCTATGTGCAATCGTGCACAAAGTTTGTTGCTGAGTCTCAAGTCCAGGCTTACGTTACGAACATCTACTATCTATTTGATAATATAGACAGAAAATCCAAATTAAAAGACGGGTAGGATTTGTCTACCAGAGGCTGCATAGCGTTGTTTTTTTCATCATGAACTGTGTCTGTATCGTGCACCTGCCTTCAGTATTTGTAATTCTGTAACGTGCTGATGAAGGCGATTTTTCTCTTCCAAGCAACGCCATCTGTCACGGGGGCGGAAATTGCTCTGTGACAGCCGGTAAGCGACGGAACTGACGGATCCTTGCCTCCGCTGCGCCTTGCTCCCGTTTACCTTCCAATATTTATGCACTCCTGGTACCTTGCAGTTCACTTCGCATGTAAATTTCATTCTTAGCTGGTTAGTTAGTATTGGACAGGACGACCGGTTTGGCTCAGTTGGTACCCTGCCTACTCTATGTGTGATGATTTGTACGCGGGTCATGTATGTTGCCGTTTCGCTATTCATTCAGATCCGATTTAAATTGGCCTGTCTGATGGAAATTGGACATATGCAACATTTTTCTATACAGAACACGCCAGACTAGGTTGGTAGCCATCATCCAGCGGTACAAGTGTTTATAGTTATATTTTTATTATAGTTTTATTTTTACTCAATTTCAAGTTAATGACGTTGTTCAAAATGTACTTCTCCACCTCTCTTCAGATTAATAAAGTAAATTCTACCCCCTTTTCGCTCAATTCCGTTCTGCTAACGCAACTGGCCATAAATATCAATATCATGCATGGCCTGGGATTGAAAATGTTCCATCAATTTTGCCGTTAAATCTTACAATAAGAGTATTCATATTATGTGTTACCGAGATACTTCGCCTTGTTGCCTGAATTGACTTGATTACCTACGTTAAAAGGGTCCATACTGTTAGAATTTTAAAGAAATAATAAAATAAAATGTATTGACGTTTGTTTTTACAATGTATTGACAAGAAGTAAAAATAATATCGAATGACAATTTTTAAATAAAAATAAAAAGAAAAAAATATAATTTTGATTAGCATACCAAGCAGTATTTACAACATGCCCCCTTAATCAAAATTATCCAAAAATTTTTTAAATAAAAGTACAATTCCTAAGTAACTAAACCTATGCTGACTGTACACCGTTTATGTGCAACAGCCCCTAGAGGTTTTGTCAACACGTCAGCGGCCATGTCACTACTCCTTAAGGCCCTTCCCTGACCCAGCATCGTCAAATTGCTCATTTAAGATCATACTTTTCTAAGAAATGTTAAAAGTTAGAAATATGAAAAAAACATATGTTATATTTGATTATATCATCCTTACATTGACAGCTTTCGATACACGTTTTACGAAACTTTGCTCGATACGATTTAATTCCAAAGTAACCTCTAACTCGGACCGCTAATCCAACTTTACTCCAGTTTATTATATCAAACAGTGTAAAACTAATTATAACACAAAATATATCCATATTATATGCATACATCGACAGCTTTATAAATGCAATTTTTTTAGACGGTATTTTTATAGAAATTAAAACGTGTTAAAAAGTAACTAAATCGGGCGTTCTGTGCGTAGCGCTTTCTCTTTCACTCGTCCCACGAGTGACAGTGACGGCTGAGCTGGGTCTATGAACCGCCTTAAGTAATCTAAGCTTATTATATTATCTGACACTTTTTCTCGTATAAAATGAAATCTCGTATCAATATGTTTCGTCCTGTTGTGGTGTACGGGATTACGTACTAGACTTATCGCGCTCTGACTGTCTGACACTAGATCAACACGACGTGACTCACCTGTGATTTCGTATATAAAGCGACGTAAGTAACAGGCTTCCTTTGCAGCTGCTGAAAGTGCCATGTATTCAGCCTCAGTTGACGAGAGTGCTACTGTAGGCTGTTTCTTGCCACCTGCCAACTTAAATACGTACCCACTGTATGATTTGCGATCAATAAGACAGTTGGCAAAATCTGAGTCGACAAAGCCTTTTAGAGATTCTCCAGATTTCCTGTAAGTCAATGAATAGTTCATTGTTCCCTTCAGGTATTGTAAAATTCTTTTAGCTGCATTCCAGTGTTCTTTGTCAAAACAAGTATTAAACTGACTTAAGTAACTAGTTGCAAAAGATATGTCAGGCCGAGTATTAACCGCCAAATACATTAACGACCCTATTAAATTTTGATATGGGTACTGCGGTAACTCACCACTGCGTTCACCTGATTTGCGTTCTAACTTATTTTTAGCTAAAGGAGTATTCATCGATTTGCAGTTTAGCATATTAAACTTCTCGAGTACGGACAATATGTACCCTTTTTGGTTTAATCTAATATAATCACTTCCATGTTCGATTTCTATTCCTAAATACAATTTTAATTTACCAAGATCTTTGAGCGAAAAATAATTTTCCAAGTCATGCTTGACTATGTCAAATGTCAAATCAGTTTTGAAGTAACATATGATATCATCGACAAAGACGGCTAATATAGCGAGTTCGTTGCCAAAAAGTTTCGTATAAACGCATGGTTCCGAAGGAGTTCCTTTAAAACCTATTTTTAGGGTTCCGTACCTCAAAAGGAAAAAACGGAACCCTTATAGGATCACTTTGTTGTCCGTCTGTCCGTCTGTCAAGACCCTTTTTCTCAGGAACGCGTGGAGGTATGAAGCTGAAATTTATATCAATTACTCAGGTCTACTGTCCCTTGAAGCTGTGAAAAAATCAAACTTCTGAGCCAACGCAATCAAAAGATACAGCCGTTTATGCCGCAAATTTTCGACACTTGCAAGGGAATCAAAACCTACAGGGTGCTTCCCGTGAACTCAGAATCTTGAAATTTGGTACGAAGCAACGTCTTATAGCATAGATAAAGGAAAAATTACGAAAACCATAAATTTTTAGTTACATCACATAATATATTTTTTTTTAATAATTTTAACCTTAGTACCCATTTCCTCATCAACGCGTAGAGGTATTAAATTGAAATTCATACCAAATACTCAGGTCTATAATACCTTTAAGCTGTAACAAAATCAAACTTCTATGTCAACGCAATCAAAAGAAACAGCAATTTAAGCTGCATATTTTGAAACTCGCAAGTACTCGCAAAAGAATCAAAACCTAAAGGGTACTTCCAGTCGACCTAGAATCTTGAAATTTGGCATGAAGCAACGTTTTATAGCACACATAAAGGAAAAATTCCGAAAACCTTAAATTTTTAGTTACATTACAAAATATATATTTTTTTAAGATCTTTGTCTTAAATTTATGCTACTCCATCTTTCCCCATTGTAATGTTATGAATTTCATTTTGCAATAAAAATACCATAGTTATGACTCGATTGTCGTAAAGAACGAACTTTGTAAACCTTACAGGTTTGTACGGAACCCTCGGTGCGCGAGTCCGACTCGCACTTGGCCGGTTTTTTTTAAAAGAGTTTCATTTAACTTTTTGTTCCATGCTCTAGGTGCCTGTTTTAGGCCGTATAGGGATTTCCTCAACAGACAAACCTTGTTTTCTTGACTTTTCTCTACAAGTCCTCGAGGTTGTTCCATGAAAACTTCCTCCTGCAAATCTCCATTGAGAAATGCCGTATCAACGTCCATATGCCTCATTTTCAGACCCATCTCCGCAGCTAACGCAAACAACGTGCGAAGTGAAGAATGGCGAATGACTGGTGCAAAGGTCTCATCATAGTCAATGCCTTTCACTTGTTTGAAACCTTTTGCAACAAGCCTTGCCTTATATTTTATAACATTTCCATAAGCATCTTTTTTCAGTTTATAAACCCACTTACAGGGTATTACCCGTTTGTCTTTAGGTCTATCAATAAGATTCCAAGTATGTTTTTTTATTAACGACTTGTGTTCATCATCCATTGCCTTTAGCCAATTTTCAGCATCGTCAGCATTAATAGCTTCTGTAAATGTCATCGGTTCATTTTTACCCAGAGTTGAAACATTATATGACAAGAAGTCAGGTGCTTTTCTCACTCTTGTCGGATATCTTGGCTCATCGACTGATACTGCTTCATTCTCATTTATAAGCAACTTATTTTCATTTGTCTCAGACGAATCAACGATTGGAATGGATTCAGGTATAGAGGCAGAACTCTCAATGCAGTCAAAAAATTGACAATCCTCACTGTCAGTCTCATTCTCATCGAATAATAAGACGGAATCCATTCCAGTTTCATTCTTAGGTTCCTTATGTTTTAATGATGTGAAACAATTTTCGAAAAAGGTAGGTCTCTCTTGATTTTATTACTCTTCTTGGATTACTAGGATCTCGAAAGACGTATGAGTTGGGATCTTCAGAATATCCAATAAAAATTGCTTCTTCTGCTTTTAAATCCAATTTCTTCCTATGACATGCAGGTATATGTACCAGTGCTCTACATCCAAATACTTTCAAATGACTCAGGTCACTCTTACGACCGCACCATCTGTCATATGGTATTTGTCCATCTAAGGCTCGATGTGGTGTCCGGTTCTTCAAATATACTGCTACTTGAAAAGAATCTTCCCAGTAAGCTTTGTGTAACGAGCTCTCAGCTAACAATGCCCTTGCTATTTCGGTAATAGAACGATTGGTGCGCTCAGCAACTCCATTCTGTTGCGGGCTGTAAGGCGTAGTAGTCTGGTGCTCGATTCCCTTTAAAGAAAGAAAGTCAGAAAATTATTTATTTAAATATTCCTTGCCACCATCAGTTCTTAATGCCTTAATTTTGAAAGGTAATTGTTTTTCCACTAGTACTTGGAACAAACAGAATTTTTCTTTGACTTGTGTTTTAGAAGATATAAAGTAAGCAAATATTTTGCGAGTATAGTCATCTATAAAAAATAAAACGTATTTATTTCCCTGAAAAGATGTCGTACTTACAGGTCCCAATAAATCACTGTGGATCAGCTCTAAAGGTAAAGACGCTCTATTATAGGCTATTTTCTTAAACGGTTTCCTACTCGTACATTGTTTACCTTCGACGCAAGCGATGCAACTATTTTTATCTACTTGTGTAAAACTGACACCTACGAGGGGCGTTCAAAATATTCTCGGTATTGGAATGAAAACAAACAAGTATGAACAGTTTGATATTTTTTATTTTTCAATATACTCCCCCCCTATGTTAATACACTTAAAAGATCGATCAATTTTTTTTTTAATCCCTCATAAAAATATTTTTTATCCTTGGTATAAAAGTGCTCCTCTACTGACGCCTTCAACGCCTCATCGTCAAAAAATCGATTTCCACGCAGATCCTTTTTGAGATTGGGGAACAAAAAGAAGTCGCTGGGGGCTAAGTCCGGACTATACGGTGGATGAGTTATAGTTCCGAACCCACATTCAGCAATAGCTGCCTTGGCAATATGAGCAGTATGGACAGGGGCGTTGTCATGCAGAAGCAGAATACCTTTAGACAACTTTCCTCGCCTTTTTTCTTTTATTACGTCCCTTAATTGATGTAGAATATTCGCGTAGTACTGTCCCGTGATATTTACACCTTTTTCTTTATAATCGATCAACAATACTCCTTCACAATCCCAAAATATTGTTGCCATGACCTTGCCAGCGGAAGGGACGACCTTGAACTTCTTGGGATGAGCTGAACCCTTAATGTGCCACTGCATGGACTCCTGTTTACTCTCTGGGTCATAATGATGAACCCAGGTTTCATCTCCAGTAACTATCTTTTGCAGCACCTCATCAGGATTTTCACCACACAGGTCAATAAAATCGGAACAGCAAGCTGCACGCACATCTTTTTGAAGTCGAGTCAGCATTCGCGGAACCCATCTTGCACTGACCTTTGACATATTAAGATGGTCATGGATAATGTCATGTACGGTACCAATAGAAAGATTGGTTACTTGAGCTATTGATTTTATCTTCACTCGACCATCTTCCAATATAAGGTTTTCCACCTGATCAATATTTTCTTGTGAAGTAGCTACTACAGGCCGGCCAGGTCTAGGGTCATCTTCAATAGTCTCCCTGCCACGTTTGAATTCGCTTGACCACTTTTGAATTGTAGATAAAGAAGGAGCAGACTCACGGTAAGCACAATCCATTTCCTCTTTTATGGTTTTTTGGTTTTTACCCTGTTTCGTCAAGAATTTTATTACGGAACGATGTTCTAATTTCGTTAACATTGTTAATTCACTCATTGTGTTCGTGTTTGTTCAGAAATTGCAGATAAACAAAAGAACATCTCGGTTTGAATTATACTTTTTTTTAATGTCAAAGAATGAACCTTACCAGCCAGTAACAAAACAAATTCAAAAAGAGGTTATAAGATATCAATACCGAGAATATTTTGAACGCCCCTCGTACGTCATGATTCTTTAACTGATTCATACCCAAACGACATAAATGGCCTAAACGTTTGTGCCACAGTTGATACATGTTCAGACAGTCAGATTGCTCATCTTGTGACATATAATTACTAACAGCGTTTTGGGATGCATTTGTAGTACAGTCGAGTGCGTACAAACCACCACAGGGAGAAGCATGCAGAACGGAATCACCTGTAAAACAAAAGGTATCATTTTTATAAAAATTGCAACCGCTTTTATCAAAAACTCAAATAAAACCTTTTTCAATAGCTTTTTGTACTGATAACAATTTTACATTTAAATCAGGTACAAGAGCAACGTCATTAATAGTCTTAATTAGATTAACTGGCGTATTTATAGAAATATTGCCTACACCACAACATTTTATCTGTTCTCCATTAGCAACAGTTACTTTAGCATTATCCAGCAAAGATATATTTTGAAGCCAATCACGTCTAGACGTCATGTGTCTTGTAGCTCCAGAGTCTACATACCAGATGTCCTTATTGGAAGTGCTAGAAGTATTCAGAGCAGTAAACAGCGTGTCGTCTTGAGTCACTGGATTAGCTTTATCCTTCTTATTCTTCAGAGGACAGTCAGGTCTCTTGTGACCAGGCTCTTTACAGTCATAGCAGACAATGTACTTCTTTTTGGATTTCGGCTTCAATTTGTTATAGAAAACGGAATCTACTGGTATTGTACTAGTTTTTGAAATTTCATTCATTAATCTAGATTTTACTACATCAGTTGTCACTTCAATTTTGCAGTTTTCAAGGGCCATTATCAGAGGTTCATATCTCGGAGTGAGACCTCCTAGCAATATGGCCGCAATCGACGCATCTTCGATCACCTTATCGATATCCGCAAGGTCTTGTGCCGTCGATATAACCGCATCAATGTAGGCTTCTAAGTCATCATCAAAATCCGACAAACTGAGTCTGTATAATTTACGTTCTAAGGTCAATCTACGCCCCATTCCTTTGTCTTCAAAAGCCTTTTGTAAAGATATCCATGCTTCAGCAGCAGTTTTAGCAGACCTCGCGTGCGTAATGGCTGCGCCTTCTAATGTTAAGCAGATCTTTGCAAGAGCTTTAGAATCATTTCGTACCTTAGTGGCGACTGGAGTGTCGTTACCTTCAGGTTAGCCATCTATTGTTTCCAATAAATTTTCGTGTAGTAGGTAACTCCGCATTTTGAATTTTTGTAGAATGTAGGAATTGACGATGAATTGTTGGGTTTCGAAGCAGAAACATCTCCTTGTGACATTTTACGTAACTATTATTTTTACAGTCACACAACAAAATATATTATTATTTAATACTTTAAATACAGATTCCGACCGTTCTTCGTGCTGATAACGTGTTAGAATTTTAAAGAAATAATAAAATAAAATGTCTTGATGTTTGTTTTTACAATGTATTGACAAGAAGTAAAAATAATATCGAATGACAATTTTTAAATAAAAATAAAAAGAAAAAAATATAATTTTGATTAGCATACCAAGCAGTATTTACAACACATACAAAATATGTTAAGTGATGCTGCGCTAGAGGTATCTCAGCTATTAAGAACAACAAAGATTTCGTATCGAAATGATTTATAATATAAAATAAATGCTGTATGTTTTTAATAATACATTTATTGTCGTGTTGATTGTAGCAATTACTTTGAAATAAAAACACTTTATATTTGAACGCAGCCGAAATTTACCTTGCGGTCCAGACAGGCTAATTCAGGTCTAATTACCTACACAATTCAAGCGGCGTGTGAAAAATATTAACCGCTCCATGCTTCAAAAATATATTATTTGTTAAAAGTTACCTCGAGTGAATTACACTTGATTTTTCCAATTCGCACTCGGGATTAAATAAGAGTATTTGCGCACCGCGTCCAACCTGATATTTGTGTGGCAGAATGAATAATGTAATTTGGATTTAGTGCGCTATCATACAATTAGCGGGCCACTTCGGACTGACATGCCTCGATTTCGGATTGGATCAGTCAATAAAATCAAATTATCAACATCATAGAAGAAGTAAGGTAAAATATAATTAGTTTGTGGTCTCTGTCAACATTCACTATATTTTCAGGACGTAAATCAAAAATATTTCCCCACAAATTCGCTAACCCGCGTCCTGGACTAGTCCTCCTGACTCCTTATACCAGCCTGGTAAATGGAATCCTGGCCGGAGTTGATATTTAGCTGAAAAGGTCGAATATTTTACAGAGCCGGCTTGTCCCGCGCCACGCCAAAGTTAGATGAGTTTTGTCGCCGACTCGGAATAATTGGTGACAGACCCCGTTCCCGCTTCGCGAATAATCGCGAGTCGCATTTAACGGCGAAACTGCAAATACGACGTCGTGCGAGCGAACCGATTGCGACACGAGTAACCGTTTGTAAACAAAGAACACAGGACAGACGAAGGCAGAAGGAATCTAAATACCGACGACAAAACGAGTTTAGTCACGAAATTCTCCTAACTCGGTAGTATATTTAACTCAGTATGCTGGTCTTCCGTTGGACCATTTTATGAATGCACTGCCAGGACACAAGATATTACGGATTACCTACTTAAATAAATGGGTAAAGAACATAAAAGACAAACGGATAATGGGAAAGCTATGGATAGGTAAAAAATAGTATAAAAATGAGAGACAAAATAACAAATTGACAACAAAGTGATATGTTTCCGACTAGCTTGAGCGATTGCTGTAACTGTAAACGATAAACGCTTTGACGCATACACTACACACGAGTATGCAGCCGCATATATGAACGCAAGTTCCAGCTGATTGAATCTCTTTGGATAAACTAGCTATCTCGCGGCCAATTAATTGAAAAACTTTGCTTTCAACCGTCAAATTGAACTGTAATTTCTTAAACAAGTTGCAGGTGCAATTGAGCGTCACGTCCCAACCCTCGTCACATGTCGCGCGACATGTTGTGTGCCAGTGACTATAAACTGATAACCCCTAAACAATTCTGCATCCCTAGTCGCTCATGTCGCCGGTCCGACGAATTTCTTATAAGTTTCATGTTAGTTTAACTTTGGGATCGAAGTCAATAGGTAGGTACAGTCTTCTTCATGTAGTTCAATTGATATAAGTATCTTTTTTACCTATTCCGTGGCTAAACAATTAAATATATCGTATACGTCTAAACTAGTTAATTATACCTTTATAAAATGACTCCTAAATCCTACCGCGCAGTACAAAAGTCGCGTCGGTCGCAAATCTCCCGGGAAGATCACGGGGTCATAAAACCAACGTCGTTCTCGTAAACGAAAAAGGAGGCATTCCGGAGAGCCGTAAACTCCGACTTATTAATTTAAACATCGTAAAATAAAGGCGTCCTATTTCGACGTTTATTAATCTGTGTAATCGGGGCGAGCGGCGCGGCGGGCCCTCACAAAAACGCCGCATAATAAAAACGCGCTCCAATACGTAATCTCCGGCGAGACCCTTGCATTCATGCCGCCCCGGTCGCCGCTGACGGATATAAATAGAACCTATCGGACAACTTTCGCGAAAATTAATACGCCAAAAAGGAAAACTCTATGCGAATTCCGCGCGCTTTTGGAAAATCACAGCTTTTGTCAAAAATATTGCACAAAAAATCGCGTTTTATTCCAGATCACTGTGGAATATATAACAAAACCTTTCGACGGGAACACCAAAGGCATGGTGTGCGATGGATATTTTCGTGTTTTCAACGTGTTTCAATGCCGATTTTTATGAATTTAAAAATACCGCGGCCTAGGTATTGACAGTGTGCACGACGACAGCGCCAACTAGCGGATGCAAAGCAGGAGAAGGATCGGCGGCGCAATATGCAACTATTACTCTTTGGTCGACGGACTATATATAGATAGATGGTCTATAGTCCGTGGATATTACCACTGTGACGAAAATTTGTAGCGAAAACGCCATTATGTCTCTTTATCTAACCTCATAACGAGAGATGGATGAAATTTGTCGCTCCAGATTTACATAGGTAATGCAATGCAAATAAGTACGCAACAGTGACAGTTCACTTCACTGGTGTCCGTCAGAGTTTTCATATTTGGCTATGTCACACGCTGCGATCGTTTTCTTCTTCCCCCACCACTGTCTTTGCACACAGTGAATAACTTACATGTATTTTCGCTGCATTGAATAGTAAAGATATTCAGATTTGGATATACAGTGTAAACTCTTTATAACATTACTCTTTATAACCATAAACTCCCTTTAACGTAGAAGTGAGCACAATTTGGTTGGTTTACCATAAAACCCATACATTGATAAACTCTTTATAGCGCAGCAGCCATTCTCTATTACGAAGAAATGTGTTCATATTTAGACACAGTAAATATGTAATAAATGTTTTTACAATTTAAATGGGATCTGAAGGGGTGAATAATACAGTACAGTATGTAGAACAAATCCCCTTCAAAAACCTACTTGAAGATACTGAATCCACTCACGTTACCGAGGTAAGATATTGTTGTATCGCGAGGATTTTCATGTCGTCATTAAAAGTTGTAATGCGTGCTTCAAGATTGTTGGCGCGTGATCCTTTATACTAAGCAGCCTCGAGTTATCTGAACCCGGATTCATCTAACACGTTACGAAACAAACATGATTGTTTGGTGGAATTACGAGTACACTGTGGAATTATGCGTTGAAATCTTCACATGCGAAAATCTTACCGTCAGACGATGAAAAGAAAAAAAAGTATTACGTGCGGACAATTTGCTCCGGTCCAGCGGGCAGGCCGCACTGCAGTGGTTTTACGTGCTCCTCTAGAACCTGCAGAGAATGCATAATGTTTCCCGCTTGTACAGAAATCTTGATAATAACTCGTAAAATTTTCACGCAGCTCTAATGTTGTCTTTCCTCCTTTTCAGGTAAGTTTCGCGCTCCAGAAGTTGGCAAGTGCTACAAAATATGCAATAAATGGACCAGGAGAGCAGAGAATCGAGGGATTGCATATTCGTAATTTCGCAAGTGGGCCGGGGTTCGAACCCCCGCGACGCGGCCCGGGGCTCGACTCGACGTGTGCCGTAATGGCCGGGTGATTGAATTGCCTATCTTCACCGCCTCGCTGCGCTGCCGTCCTGGTATCTATTGAGTTAGTTTATCCGGCCGATGGGGTCCCATAAATCCATCCGTCTTAGTTCCATTTTACGAAGCTTCCGAGTTTTTACTCAGAAGAAAGAAGAATGAATAAGACATTTATTTATCCACGGCACAGAAGACACGGAATTTTACATCACAAAAAAATAAGCAATAAAAATGCACTAAAATAATAGGACAACATGAAATCAAAGAAAAACTACAAGAACAAGAGTGTTCACGGCAGCGGGACATCAGACACAGTTAAAGTCGATCTCAAAAAAACACAGCATTTCTTTTTTTGTAGACAAATTAGTGAAGATGGATATGTTCGTTAACTGTCATTTAAAATAGCAACCTTAGCACACACAGTTCACTAGCTTGTAGCCAACAGAACGCCCCTTGCTCGTAAAGATAGGAAAAAATTGGGTGATCCTTATCAGGTGCGGGGCGTCGCCAAATTGCCCGTCAGACGAGATCCAGACAAATAATCTGAGGATTACAAATGGAATTAGACTTCTGACATATTTTACCAGGGATTCGCGCAATTCCACTAGTCCGGCCAATTATATTTTACCGTGTTGTTGGCAGCAATGGAGCCCCTTTGGTGCTGTCAGGTTTTTATTTATATCTAGTGATAATTTTAGTTGGAAGTTTTGTCCCGTAGAATACTAACTAGAAAATTAATAGGCACAAACTAAATGTTGGTTGCATTAATTCGCGCTGTTATAATTTTCTTGCGAGTTTTATGTTGATATTCGCGCGGTGCGAAGCATTAGTTTTGTAATTGATTTATGAATACAATTTACCTACCTGTGGCGCAGGGTGGTTATTTTCAGAAACCTATTTGTCAAAGTGTGCGCAAGCGAAAAAAGTGAAATAAAAAGGCAACGATCTCACCCCGGGGGGTTGATAGACGCGGAATTTATTTTATTCCCCGTAAATTCTCGTAGCCGTTATCCTTTTCATACATTACCGGGAGTCCATAAAGCGTACAAAGTTTTAGACACATTGCGGGTTGGAACACGAGACAATAAAATTTAAATTTAATTCGGAAGGTCCGGGTGGCTGGCCAGCGTTAAAGCTGTGCACGATCTACTGGGCCGTCTCCCGCTCATGCATACAGATGACGCTGCTCTCATTATACCCTTCATTACGAATATGTTTTACTCAGAATATTCCCCCGGTTTATGAGGACGCAGTTCCAAAAGTCATAAAGCAAATTTTATGTACCCACAGAAACAGGATGAATGGTTGGATTCCGTGTTCGCGGAGTGGGGTTCTGTATTGCCTCGGCGTCGCGGCAGCGCTTTTGTCGACGGCCTAGCCGGTGTCAGTTGTATCATTTGTTTGGTGACCGGCCCAGCGGCGGTCGCTGACAAACGGCTGGGGCGCCATGAATGGGGACAGATAATTCAGCCTTGTGAATGATAACTAGGACAATCCACAAAGATATTGTGAATGTTGTTCATTCATCGCCGTACGTGCGGTTTTATCCGTGCAGGATCGGAGAACGAACACTTTGTTCCGAGACCTGAGTGACATGTCGTAAATCGGCTTAATAACTCATAGCCAGGTATAGCCTCAACGAGCCTTCCTTGTATTCCTACGCAAAATATCTAGGTAGTTCCAGTCCCTCCCTTAAAGCACCGGGCGACCGGCGCCGCGTTGGAGACAGACTAGAGATCCTGAAAGCTTCGCTTAGCTGGGCGACTGGCTGCAGGATCTTTTGTATTGTATGTATAATGAGTATTTATGGTAAGAGTAAAAGGTGATGAATGAGTGAGGTGTACAAGAGACGGAATTAATGAGTGAATGCACGGGACAGACAGATTTCTCTGGGAACTAGGCCGGTCGGGTGATGTATTTTTGATTAAAAGACCAGTGCGAATAAAACGTAATTTTTATTTGAAGAACTGTTTCTTTTTGACGACGAACCCCTAAAAATCTCTTCCACTGCTTGTAAGATTTTTTTCATATAAGAAGTGTCAACCGCATACAGAAATGTCACGGTTATTCCCGCAGCATAAAATTAACATTTAACTATTCTTGTCACACAGCCTGCCATGCCCCCCTCGCCCCGCTATTTTTGGCAGCATACTTTCATTTCAATACACACCTTCACCGATGCAGGTTCTTCAGGATCTCTATAGTCTATGGTTGAAGAAGGCTCTCTGGTGATGCAAATGTCTTTAGGCGTGGTGACCATTTTTCACTTTCCCGTCAGACGGTTTGTCAAACATTGCTTTAAAATTAACGTTTTGTGGAAATATCTACAGGTTTCCAAAAAAATACAAAATCCGTTGTTTTTTCAAAATCTTTTTCTCTATGGTACTTACCTTTCAGAAGGCATTGTTTAATTGATAACAGTCACACTCCCTTTCCCCTTGATTGTCGAGCATCCGGCCTCGATTATTTACAATATCTGATTGAATTCAGGACTCCCTCCCTATTTAGGCTCGTTTATCTACGACAGCGAAGATTACTCTGTTAATGCTCCACCGCTGCTGTCAGCCAGAGCCGTCAGAGCTTACAGCTTAAAATAAAACTTAGGTCCCACGCGTATAGTCCAATTTTGCGCTACGGTTGGAACTGGCGTGGCGGTCGGACGGTCCATTTTATTTATTGCCTATTTCAAAGTTTTATTGTCCGGTCCTTTCGCTAGATGGCGTTAATTAAATGTGACATCTCCGTCTCGTTATCCTTAGGGATAACTATCTGTGTGATGAGGTGATTATTTCCTGGCTATATTAGGGACACCCTAACTGCAAAAATATTGTCTTGGAGGTGAAATTGCTTAAGTACATAGGTGTATAGACATTGTTTGGTATTTATTTGCCTTCTTGTTTTCGTCGAATACCAGTCATACTATAAACAGAACTATAATATCACGACCCGATTCTCCAGTCGTTTACGGGGTGTTAACTGGAAAGTTCTAAGCACTCTGTTTTCCTTAAAAACACTTAAAAGAGCGAATTCCTGATACATTTCAGATAAATATGAAACCGCACATCATATCCTACTTCAGAGCTTAACGGAAAGTGAGTAGACGAGTATTTTCCCAAAATGTAGTTAGTTCTTGCAATATATTTTTCTAGCTGTTGATGATACCTACAAGTGTATCATGTAGAGCTGACTTAACTGTCTATACAATAATTTACTGGTGTTTCAATGTTTACTATAATCGAAGACCATTTAAATACTTACGATGTTTTTGCTGTTGGCTTCTTCTGTTTTTTTTTCAACTTATCGAGTTACCCACCCAGTGAATGTTTCGTTATATATAATTTGATATAACGAGTAAATCAAGCTGTTAGCGCCGTCACTAATGTGTTTTTGTAAATCAGCGTATGCGGGCGGCATGAATGCTTATTTGCTGCCGTAGTGCAAACATTTCAGCCGGTAAAATTATCGCGCGCGAATGCAGCATTGCAGTCATGCTTATGCAAACCTGGTATCGATCGTTATTGAAACTCCTAGTGATCCCTTGAAATTAATCATCCATCGGAAAGGAATACAGCTTATACATGATACGATTCCCGACTGATTATACCACATTGGCAATGCTCTTCATGTAGAGT
This sequence comes from Aethes cnicana, assembly GCA_963971205.1. NCBI lineage: Eukaryota > Metazoa > Arthropoda > Insecta > Lepidoptera > Tortricidae > Aethes > Aethes cnicana. The sequence continues at coordinate 12,210,040 of OZ020289.1, read as the reverse complement.
TCGTGACCTGGAGCAGCTATGAGTGGCTATCCCATTCGTGGCACATCAGAATATTGCGTAACTATCCGTATAAAATTCAAGACGAGCATCTGCCTTATGCTGCAATATTCTTAGACGATTCCAAAATCACCCCCTCCGTGCTTCGAATTTATGAAATCCGCGTAACCTCTCGGCTGGAAGGGTAAGGTAAATCAATTTGGGTAGCTCGAGGTCCCAAATTCGATTCCCGCCCGAGGCGACGTATCCGCTCTCGTTCGGAAACCTCCGTTATACACCCATCGACACTGACACAAATTTGATTTATTTCCCTGAGAAATATTTTTTCAAAATTTATTCCCACCGAACCAATGAATATACATTGATTGGCGACCCGCCGCGAGTCAACACAAAATTGAGGGCAGAACTATCTTCCAACTATTTTCACAGGGAAGGCTTCCCGCAATGTTGATTTAGTAAGACAAATATCGTTCGCGCCGCCTTAATTTACACCCAAAATAAGGTTGTTCGGGATGCTCTAAGGGAGCTGGGAATCTTATTAAACTATTTGGTGGACGTGCAGTCGTGCGGGCGGCGGTCGCGGACGGGCTATTCAAATTAAATGATTCGCGAGACGAAGACAAATGCGTCTTGCCGCTGCTGCATTCCTAATGAACGCAGCTGAAGGAATATAAATTGGATTCGAATGCAGACTCGCCTTCGCCTCGTGTTTTCTTCTTTTCATCTTACAATTTCCTGTTCCTATTGTGTAAGATTAGAAACGGGACAAAAGCAATCGTCATTTGTGTGTGTTTCACCGGTGTCTCATCTCCGGGACAAGCTTCCGCCCTATAAACCGCAGACGAAAAATCAGGAAAATCTTGTGGCAATAACAATAATTGGCTATTGAATATCGAGGGCCGGTCGGGACGGCCTCCTCAGGTGGTCTGTCGTTTCCATCGCGTACTTATTTTGATGTTAATAACGCACAATCACAACATCTGTTGAGTTGAGAGTATCTCTCAGTGGTTATGTATTCCTAGTAATTTGCCATTAGTGACATGTTTCTTTTCACCCCTCCTATTCGAAAATAAGTGTTTTGTTCCCCGTTTAGAGGGAGCAAAATGCGATTTTGCTCCCTTTTCGCTTTTTTTTAAAAAAAATTCATTTCTGCCCCGCTAACAGGGAGCAAAATACGTCTTAGCAGTGCGTTTACGGAGCTGCGGAGACTGTAAAAAGTTGCATTCAAAAGTCGCGTCTTTTTCGTATTTAGAATTTTATATATCGGCATTTTACATAAATACTTTATTACACATACTAAAAATCCATAAATTCATAGATACATACTTACTTTTGATAAATTATTTTCTATTTTTTATTTTCAATTTGGCTGAATGGTGCAGGCCAATGCCGTAGCATTCCTCGTAAACTCGTCGTGTGATCGAATTAAAAAAAAAAACTCGAACCCGCGAATTTCGTGAGTGCTCATTTCCTTGCCGTATTATTTTATTTTACACTTAATTTCCAAAATAAAACGTACCTTATGTAGTGTTATGAATTATATGAAAATGAATGAAATCAAAAAGTGATTTAGGTGATGCAATGTATTGGGATCAACACCTCTGAGAATTCCAAAGGAATATTATGTAAGTACGTAATATGAATTGCACTGCCCTTTTTTCATTTTATCGCAAATGTATTAAAAAACTTTGTGTGATACAGTATGTGCGAAATTGTCATAAAATATTCTTTATTTCCCTTTTGTTAAATTTACCTATTATTATGAACGCAACGCGTGCAAGCATGACAGAATATAAATACAATATAGTTACTGATTCTTCAATATGGAAGCCATTTTCGCCTTCTACCTATGAATTTATGATGAGCGCACGAAACAGACGTTCTTTTTAACCTTGTTTGTTTCTAAATGTATTATTTTTTTGTTTTACTTAATTTAAAGACAATAATGAACGAATGATCTAATGATTTTCTCATAGGAGGGGTGAAAAGCAGAGTGTACAACACGGTAGCAAACTTATTTATGCCTTGGGTGACAAAGCTTGAATCCCTCGCTAGCTCAAGATTCCACGCTAGAATCCCTCGCTTACGCTCGGGATTCTATTCTGGAATCTTTCGCGTCGCTCTGGATTCAATCCGTCACCCGCGGTAAAATATACCTTTTTGCTCCCTAGTCATACAATCTACTATTTTGGGAAATCTAGCTTGACTTTGTTTGCAATACGGACTGGCTTGTCGTGATAAGAATGTTGAGGCAGTAAAATCTCGGAGAGAATCAATAACTATCTGAATATCCTTTCTCTTTGTTTCACGTTTCCAGCAAGATTTTGCAATCCCAATGCGACACTTGCTTACATAAATTCATAACACCTTAGCATCTTTTTGCTAAAGCCTTGAATGTTTTTGCGATAACGATTTGTTGTTGCATTGGAGCATAGGGCGTGCGCGGAATGAACACAGTCAGAGGAGGTCGGGGCCATCGTTAGCATACACACACACACCGGTGTGCGTGCCCTAATGGCAGTTCTATTAGCCCCCGATTGTTCTTCGCCACTTCCCTCAAGTTCGGAAAATACCCCGCGAAAAGTGTAAACATTTTTCGTCACTCAAGACGCTTGAAAGCCTGTCGGGGTTTTGTTTTCACATTGGAAACACTTATGTCGCCGATTGAAAGCGAAGGGGAGTTCACTCACATTATTTACTCTTAAAAATGACTTCATTTCTTGATTAGGTATTTTTTTATTCTCTAGCACGTCTTTGATGAACATTAATGAAACATTTGGCACGGTGCAAGATCAAGAAGGCTCATTGTTTGCTTAGGGCGGAGCGCGGTAAATTAAGCAAAAGTTTCCCAGAATACATACAGGAATTCGATTAGCATTCGGACGAATTGTTTGGCCACTAACGAGCGGAGCGTCAAAAAAATAACCCAAGAGTACAAATAATGGAATGGAAGGTGTCTTAAGTGCTTTAAAACTGGACGATTTGCGTCAAGTTGCCGTTTTGATCGCAACAAAATACCGCCCTAATTTCGGGGCTTAAGTGGAGCAGATTCGAAACTACCCGAGTACAATTTCTCCGAATTAAGTCTGGTTAGTAACTAGCTACTAAACCCAGAGTCTTAATTACACGAAACTTAGATAATGCGACGGCTTAGTGTGTTGCAAAACTTACCAACATTTGGCCTCATGGCGAAATCGAATAACACGGGCGCTCTCCGGGGACGAACCGACGTACACTGCTTATCCTAAATATCAACTCGCGCGTCACTTGAATGTGGTTCTCATTTATCAACCAAGGAACAAAATATTAGAAGTTCCCTTTTACATAATTGAAAACACAAAGCCAGCTTAGTACCTCTCTATTTACGACCACGAGTAACTTAAATACGTTACGTGAATTAATAATTAAAAAAAAAAAAAATTACTTAAAAATAAAGATTTTCTATTTCTAAAAAAATTGAACCGACTTCAAACTCCGTCAGCCTGTGAAGTCGGTGTCAAGTGAACCACCCCAAAGCTATGACTATCTTATAGTGAACTTGACACCAACTACACAGGCTGTCGGAGTTTGAAGTCGGTTCTATTTTTTTAGAAATAGAAAATCTTTATTTTTAAGTAATTAATTTTTTTTCGGCTCTATTTTTTTATTTAAAAATTTTTTTTCGGATATAATTTCCAAACATCTGTACGATGGGACGTAAGTCTCACTGTAGTTAGTCTTTGAAATTGATGCCAAAATCATACACATGCTAACAAATTTCGAAGAGTTCCCTCGTTTTGTCATGGATCCCATCATCAGAACTAAACCAAATTATTAAAAGGGTTCAAGTTGGAGGTACACCTTTCAATTAAAAAAAGAATCATCGCAATCGGTTCACAATTGACGGAGATATGATATGCGTGGTCATACATAAAAAAAAATATATATACGCGTCGAATTGAGAACCTCCTCCTTTTTTTTCGTCGGTTGAAAATAAAAATCAAGACAGAAGCTTTTTTTATACTATAAGGGGCAAAGGAGCAGACGAGCTACTTGATTGATTGACTGGCAGGTAATCATCATCGCCCATGGAATATAGGCATTCTTACTTTACTAGCTTCTTCCCGTGACTTCGCCCGCGTGTACTTAGGAATTAGGTTCTACTTCTAACGCGGAATCTAAGCGTTTTTCTAGGAAAAAAGTAGCCTACAGACAGACTTACTTTCGCTTTATAATATTAGTGTGGATTGTAAGTAGGTACGTTTGTGAGATTTTGCAACATAATTTGCGCCACCCCCGTCATGAAAAGTGCAGGTTCTTGCTGAAAATCAAAATCAATTGCGGCGACAATTTTCTCCAAAGTGTTAGCTTTTATGTACCACGAGCATCAGGGGAACATTTCACTCGAAAAGTCTTCCACGGAGCTTCCCGGCCTAAGTTCGAGCCCGACAAGTTGCCTCTCGAACTTGCCTACACTCGCGAACTATTGCAATTTTTGTTCGCGCTGTTACGTTATTGTGGAACTCGCGATCGCAATTTATCGTGTAAGAGTCTTGTATTTAATGTGACATAGTAGTACTCGTAATTCGTAAATCTAGTAAGATTTTCCTTTCGACCTTTTTTTCATGTTCAATTCTGCCAATTTCTAATTTGATTCCGAATTCACCATACTCCGAACTTGATTCCATTTCGTGAATCCTTGGAACCGAGCAGGTGCCGTATCTTCACGCAAGAAATATACTAATTGGAGAACTTGCTTGTTACCTCGCTCCCTGAGTACTTTGAATCAGTTCGCAACTGCTTTTCGAAGCTGGTTGAAAATGTGCCGCAGCACTATTGCGGAACAAACGATTTAATATCCTGAATACCTTGAGGAGCATACCAGATTATTTCCATTCATTGTGTTTCGCATGTTGTTTTCGCATTTCCATGATCTATATCAAATAATTGACTACCTGCATGAAGCTTATTTGAATAATCAATGTCGCTCATGTACATCTAAATACTTTGATCAAGTTCTCGAGGAAACGGGTACCGTTATCGAATGAAGTCTTTCCCTTGAAAGCGGTTTAGCCATCGTCATTGCGATCGAGTTGCGTCCCTTTCGATATCGACTTGGAATTGCGGCCGGTGAGTCGTGAAATGGAACGCTCGAGGCTACTCCTAACCTCTGGAACCCTGGTATAGTTATTCTATATGCCTCCTCTATCCGATTAGGTTACTAAACTGTAAATTAGTATGATTTTAGTGTCAGGGGTTTAGTTTCTCTTAAAGTCGACAAGAGCCAAAGGTCGGGTAGAGGTCGATAGAGACTTCCGAGACGTGCTCCGAATTTCCTGCAAGTTTTCATGCCGTGATCTGACTTGCATTTAAGAAAGCAAACGGTCTTCGAAAAATCTTGGAATGTTTTAAGCGATAACCAAACATCGCGAAACATCTCGATTGCTCTTCGGGGCTACTACAAAAAATACCTTCCCGGTTATTCGAGAACATTGAACTTGCCGGTCGACTGTGAACCGTAATGGTGTGGATATTAAGTGTGATTGCGTGTAGTTTATTGGGGGCGGAGGTAATGTGGTGCGAGTTGAGACAGGTGGGGCGAAGTGCCTGCCGAGTGCCGAGTGCCGCGGTGAGCGCTAACGTGTGAGCTTTTATGTTCCCCTGGTATCTCGAATAAAGAAATTTAAAAAATGACAGTGAAAATTTAATTTAGTCTTGTTCAGTAACAGAGAGAATAAAATGAATAAAGTGCTTTCGGTTTTTTTTCAGCTCTGCAAACACTACCAATTTTAAAAACCTACAGTATTCATCAGTCTTTTTTATGGGATTGCTAGGAAAACGTGCACACAGACCACCTGATGGGTAAATAGTCTGTGCCCCAAGGACTTAAGGAAGCAAGATAGCGAATCGTTCCCAACCCTGAGGACCAAGATTAAGTAAATGCCTCTGTGCTGGTAATTTCACCGGCCCTCTAACCCGAACACTGCAGCACTGCTCTTTGGCTTCAGGAGTCAGGTTAGTCTTGGCTGAGCTGAGACCATTGACGACTTTAGCACGGACCTAGCTGGTCCGAGAGTTTCGCACAACGTCTGAGATTGAACATGGGAAAGACGAAGACAGTTTATCGCCAACAAAACTCAATGCATAAGTTTGTATGTAAACATAATTTAGTTGGCGATAAAAAGGGACCCTTTCACGCCATTTGTCAACGCGCCCCGGGTGCCGCCGATCGCCTTCAATGATGTTCTCGCTGCCTTGAACGCTTATCCTCCATGTGGTTATGATGCCTTGGTGGATGTCGCGAATTTTGTAGGGATTTATCACAGTCGGGGCAAGTGCGTTAGTGGGGTAAGTGCACGAACTATGTAATTAGTGCTGGTCTAAAATAGCTGCACGTCGTGTTAAAATTAAAAGCATGAAAATCGGTATCTTTAGTCCACATAAATCAATTTTACCGATACCGTCGTACCGATTTTCACGTTTTTTACACCATTAGCAGCCGATTAATGAATTTTTCTCAAACATGCAATGAAATAATGATGATACGTTCTTCTTATTATCCTGGGAAGTATCACGTTTCAGGCGCGGCTAGACAATTGGTCTATAATGAAATTTCATACAACGTTGCAGGCCTAGGCCGGCAACTCACTTTTTTTAAATTTCCATTTGATATATTTGTGACACAGCATCTTGGCATTCGGCCATTTAAAAAAAGCTACAAGCAATATTTACTCTATGGTTTGCTATGACATTCTGCCAACATAGGTATCGCTGTTTTATTTATGTAAAAAAGGCAAAATAATTATACATAAAAAATACTTTATTTATTTATTTAATTGAATGTTTGAGAAAAACACTATACATACATCGGCGGGGAACGGAAGTTGTCGGCCTCGTAACTATCCGGCCTCACTACGTTCAGCCGTATATAATACTCGGCCTGCAACATCCTCCTTCCCGGCCTCTGTAGTAATGTACTATTGTGCCACTTGCACTAAATACCTTGTGAAGACGTCTGTGTGTTGCAGTAGCACTGGGTTTTATTTACTGCATAGATGTCACAAATCGTTATTACGGTAATATTTGTGGCTATCGATATATTTATGGTAGGTACTTTAACCTCACTCTGGCGTACTTGCCCCGATATATACCTTATTTTACTTAGCCAACGGACGAACTAATTAAGTACGGTTGACGTCAATGAGATGTTTACACTTTTTCACCCTATACCGTTGAGTTGAGTTAAGGTCCAAAAGTGTAAACATTTCTTTGACGTCGACTGTACACCCAAAGTTGAAGTGTTGTAATAAATGGTTACATTATTCTGTATTCTGCTCGCATCCCGTTGTTAGTATTTTCTACGCACGCTGGTCTCCTGAGTCCTATGCTATACCCGAACTCACTCGTTATGTTCCTCTCAGTTGCTGTTACGTTTAACAAAGCCATCGCTGGCGATTACATGGGATCATTTGTTGAATCTACAATGTTATTGTGTTCCCTGTACTGTGAATCAGTAATAATAACGCAAATCGTTGTACGTTTCTAATGTCATTCGAGTCAACGCTCACAAGCTGAACCCGACATATGAACGCAATTTCGAAAGGCGACATCTGGCGAATACTGCTGCATTAATTCTGTTTACACCCGGCAAGAAATTATCTATCCAATATCGCCATCGGTAAATAAGGAAACTTCATAAAGTTGTTTGCGTGTAAGATTACCGCTCGAAGATTTAAGCCGGCGAGATGGCCACCGTTAGAAGTTTAAAATGGCGATTAGAGCGAGCTGGCCGGCTCCATTTGTCACGCGGCCCTCGACCCTGACGCAATATTAATCATTCCCTGACACTATTTATGGTGATAACTTACATCTCACATTTCCCTAGGGACGTTTATCACCGAGATTAGGGGACATTCTTTCGGCTCGATACTCGGTTAACAATATCTGCGGACCCGAATAATGTTCGACTCAGCGCGATCGCCAAACGACGGAGGCGACCGACAAATAGCGATCCGGTAAATCATCTCCCCGCAAATTGTTCCCGGAATCGAGGTGAGACGAAAGTTTTCGCCGAGTCCGCGCTGGAGACGGCTTTCCGCGCCGACCGGGTGCAATTACCAGCCTTGAATCACCTCTTACAATTCCCATCGAACACTTTAAACGCACCGTAAGCGAATCGAGCAAAATTCCCTTTGATTGGTAACCGCTGATCCCTGCTCTTTTTCAATCTGTTTCTGTCTGAAAGCAAACTCATCGCTGTCAGAGACGAAACATCTCTCAAAGAATGTACTAGGCTAGCAGAAATCCGAGCCCGCGTCGCGGGCAAAGGGCGTACGGTATTATTTATCGAAGGAATTTCACCTGCGCCTTTCTTTGGCAAACCCCCTTGATAGTGTGCGACCCCAATAACATCACCATTTTTATAACCGGTTCACGGGTCGCAGAACCTCCTGGCGCTCTTTATTTAATGCCTGGGGCATATCAACGCGGATTTACGGGCTCCTTAACAAGTTCCATTGTTATTTCATTTTATTTGCTCTGGTTTATGATGCTCCGACGCGGTGCGTGAGTTACGGCGCCTTCATCGCTGACTGCCTTTGTTTTATCACACTCGAGTCACTACTTGCGCCACTATTTGTAATTTTGTCTATACGAGGATTACTCGTACGAGGAGGCAATAACTACAAGCATGTATTTGCCACTCAGTAGGTACTCACATATTGTTCCTTTCATTCTGCACTCCCGATTATCCATCTTAGTTTTATGCCATAAGGATTCACAATCAGCCGGAGAAAAATGGCCCCGTCATAACGGGTGCCCGAACAGCTCAGGCACCCGTTTGGCCTTCTTTATAAAGAGGCGTTATTAGCATATTGGAACGTACTTTCTAATGTCAGTTTGCTCCATATATTTTGACATATTCTGTTAGGCACTGTTCGTCCATATGTTATTATTATTACTTATTGAATGATGTCAATGATTTAAGCAGAGTTCTTTCTCTCAGCACATGAGCGATGAAGTCGCATTAAAATTAGTAGAGAACGCCAAGCCTGTGATTTGCGTCGTTATCTAACCTTCAGTAGGTAGGTACCTATGTCTTCCACCAAAAGCTGCGTGTTACTGACGCCAGAAGTATTCGAAACTATATCACATACAAGATGTAATTAATTCACGGGGGGATCAGAACTTGCTCAGCATCTATTAATGCCGTATCGTATATTGCTATTAAACCGTGCGTAATTTTGATTGGGCTGTCTTCTAGGTAACTGATATAGATCGGGATAGGTAAGATAATTATGTAAACTAAGAAGCGAGGGATTTGTTTGTTTTCGAATCTAGAGTAGGTAGTCGAATATTACCAAGTCGTATTCGTTGTGATGGAGCGACGACCTCGTGAAGGTCGCGGGAAACCGGTGGAAGCAAGTAGCACAGGACCGGTCTGAGTGGCGAGCCTTGGGGGAGGCCTATGTCCAGCAGTGGACGTCTTTCGGCTGAAATGATGATTCGTTGTGTGTGATGCGACCACCCGATTCTGATCGACGAAGATGGGTGTGGCTGACTAACTCATCTAAAACAGTTCCTTAAATATTTTGCTTTTGTATAAAATGGTAATAATGTAGACATGGTGATAACTTCCATCAATATTCACTTCACAGAACATATTCATAGAGCAATTGGATCATTTAAGTACCTAATCATAACCAAAGTTCTCTCCTTAGTATACGATATGAGCTTATCGTTTCAAAGACATTGAACTCCAATAAACCTATGCGCTCCTGGTCCATTATGCTAATCCGATCCGCTTAGCGCGTGGTCTCCTGGTCTCCATGCATGTCAAACAGTTCATGCATGACACCCGAGTAATTTGCTAATTCTGATAGTGTTTATGCATCACATCATAAAGCGTGTTTTACCCAAAATCGGGAAGTACTGATTTATGATAGATTAAAAATGCTACGCAAAACGACCTTTAATCATAAAAATGCATAAATAATTTTACAATTAAGTACATTAATAAAATGTTGTTCTTTAATCTGTCCCAAAACGGTGGGCGACATATTGTTAGCTGCTGTGACGTCACTTCTGCTGTAAACAAAGCGTTACAAAGACTTGACTTGTATGGTTACTATGTACTTATTTACTATCCTAGTGACGTCACAGACCAAGCTAACATGGCGGCTAGCTTTTTAGTGCGAAAACTGGAAATTAACATTTAAAAGTACTTTTAAGGTATAAATTCATCCCATTCAGAAAATCGAAATAAAAAATCTTGTGATTCAATCCGACAAGGATCATTTTAAACCACACTTCAAAAAATGGTGTCATGTGTATACCATATTGAAATGTAGATATCACTTTACTAATTAAGTACTTATATTATCTAAACCAGGAAGGGATTATTATCTCATAAGATTGAAAAGGCAAAGCGACAACGTATCGATTGCACTATCAGTTGGAGACAGAACAATGGGCGTAAATCATTTCGGAAAGGGGCGCTCATTGGCCCCGCTTCGCGTCGTGCAGAACGATAATTAAAAAACTTTCAAGATTATTTTCATTGCCCGTCTCCTCCCATTATCTGCGCTCCTACTATCTATTTGTCCCGGCCACATAGTTTCATTTGGGGAAATAGGAAATCGCGTAAAGTTTTATCGGCCGACGGGGAATTGTATCTGTGGGCTTTATTGAATTAAGTGTCGTTGCAGTGGGACGTTTCGAAGTGTCTGCTAAGTTTAGGGGTTACTGTCTGTTTTATTGTACCTAGATGGAATTTACTTTTGATGGCGATTTTGAGGCTTTGCTTTCACAAAACACTCGCTCACTACTAAAAACGTTATATCGAAGCACGTTTAAAAGTCATATAGACACATTTTTGAATACATATTTAAAATACGTAGACGCTTGGATCTTGGCAGACTTCCAAGCGAAGGTATCTAAGTCAGACCATTCTCTTTCATCTACGAGGCCATAGAACTAAACGATCGGCCGCCCGGGTCGCTCGTGAATGGTGGCCTAATATCCCGCGGCTTTTTACAGAATAAACACAACGTGAGTGTTTCACGCCCCTCACTCTTACTCTTGTAAAATGCCTCGATAGAGCCCCGTCGTGTTATGAATCCCTGGTCCTCGTGGTTCGATTTTGTAACCCTTTTCGTTGTCTATTATGAGAAAGTAGCAGTAGATTAGATACCATGTTTTGCTTGCGCACAAATGTGAATCAATATGAAAAGTGTTCACGCCTTTTTTCATGTGAATTAAATAAATTAGGAAATGAATAGATTAAATCAAGTCCGCTTCAATGCGCACGGTACTAGAGCATCATAAACGAAAAGGACCTTTTAGGGAAGCTCTGGTGGGATGGTGGCATTTTTTACACCTGAACCCGAATTACCACGTAAAGAGAAAAGAATAAAAGTATGGCTGTTTCGTTCACTCTCTTTCAAAACTTTTGGGGAACGAGCGAGATATGACGATGACGCGGTGGTTTTTCGAAATGAAGCTGTTCTATAAGATGTTGGACAAAAAAGGGAACAATATGGTTGCTTTATTAAAGTCAGTACCAGGACATTAGCAGAAGCAAGACGATAGATATGATAGGATGATATTTCATACAACAAATACATCCTGAATTGCATTCGAAAATAATGATTGTTGAAAATAATGAAAACTATTTAAATTCTGCTGTACCTAAACCGCAGAATTTAAATAGTTTTGTTTTCAACTACAAAAAAAAATATTACTTACCTAATTTCAATTTACCCAATTTATTTTCAATTTATTTTCACAAAAATCGTAAATGAAATCGCTTTTGTTTCATTTATTTTACGTCACGTTTTTAATTATCAGCAAACCAAATTTTGAAAAGAATAATTCATGTTTTTTTTTTGTTTGTTTGTTGTTTTTATGTTTTGCTCTTTGTTTCTTTGATGGTTCAACATCTTTGTATTTTATGTCTATCGTGGTGTATCTTTCGTCTTCCTCTTAAAGTTTATCTTTGTGTATTTTTTTTTTCAATCTTAATTTTTATTGCTGAAAACAAAGATAATAAATGGACCCATCTGGCGATTTGGACTACACACGCATTTTAAAAAATATCCCAGAGAGATGCGTGCAGATAATGGTTTACGATGTTTTCCTTCACTGAAAAGGGATACATAAATTTAAATTTAGTCTCAAGCTATTTTGTCGAAATAGCAACGGTAACGATCATTTTAGTTTGGAACAAAATAAACTCGTTTAACTAGTTTAGAAAATCAGGCTGAATGGTAATTTCTGAAAATCTGACGGTCTCAGAAAGGACTTGGAATTCAATTCGCTCTTCAAAAGCGTTTCTCGGAGTCGTTTACAATGAACTGATGTTTCGTAATAAGTGACTTGGAATTTTGATTGAGCTATAATTATCTTCTGTCTGTAAATTTCATTTTACACATGAGGTGAAAAGATACAAAAGAATTTGACATATTTTTCCGTTTTCGCTCTTTCAATATTTTCCGTTCGAGTCTATTTCGAGAATATTTTTGCTCTGTTGATAATAAAAAGATACTAACTCTTGAGTTTCTTGCAGCGCCTTTTCTCACCTATTGGTAGATTCATAAACGCCCGAAAAATCTCGGATGTGGCCATATTTTTTTCAAATCTTTGTAATTCTAGCGATTTTGTTTTTAAAATCACTCCTGAAGACTGATCTAACATAATTTGTCAGTGACAGTGCCATCGAAGTCCATTGACGTTTGCAGTCGCTATTTTATCTTACCTCTCTACTCCAGTCGGTATATCTACGCAAGTCTGCAGTACACTGTCTAGCAACGTTCGCATCTCGGTCGGCGGCGCCGCGACGTCGCGGCGGCGGTGACGTCACGGGCGCGCCGACCTCTGATAACTTCGCGAAGCTCATGACACCCTGGTACCTTGGTGTGGGAGTACCAGAGTAATCATGACAATTTCAAATTAATACTCACATTGTAAATATTGTAATTTACTCAGCGGCCTGAGGCCCAAGTGTAGCTTACATTAATTAAAGTGTCGATTGCGTTCACGTTCTCATTCACCAGATATTTACGTTATATGCACTCTTATTAAAAATGGCTAAGAATATGCAAACGCCTGAAAAGCCTGAAAGCATGGAAAGTGCATAGGATACTTTTTATCCCGTTAGGTATTTTTTCACGTTGGATATACACGGTGGATTTAATAATAAAATTCCACGCTAGTATAATATTCCTCACAAATGGTAAGCGGATTGTCTGTCAGTTTTTTACTGTTTTCAGGCTTAAAACTGTGATACGAGTATATGTGGGTAGTTTAATAAATAATAACTTTAGATTCGTCGGTACTTCTAGTTTTTGTCTGGAAATAAATGTCGCAGCAAACGGTTGTCTTTTCTTCAATAATTCTATTATTTAATGCACTTTCGGGACTCCTGGCACCAGATTCTTTAAAAACATGATTTTAGATGAAAGGTACGAACTGATAAACTAATTTATAGAAGAGGCAAGGCAATTTCGATAGTTTCACAATCTTCTTTCATTGCGGGGGTTCTATATACATATATGTGAGCAATATCCAGGGGGCCTTTAAAATTTTCATACATACATCCATTATCGCATTTAACTATTAACCTATAATAACATATGGACGATCAGTGCCTAACAGAATATGTCAAAATATATGGAGCAAACTGACATTAGAAAATACGTTCAAATACATATGCTAATAACGCCTCTTTATGTGTCAAGATAAATATTTTATACAAAAGTGAAGCTAGCACTAAGACTTAAGTGTCAACTGAGCGCCAAATAGGTGCCCGAGTTGTTCGGGCACCTGTTGTGACGGGCCATTTTTCTTCGGCTGATTGTGAATTTTACTTATAATAGATTAATGCATTTAACACTAATTTCGGGCGTACGCTGATTTGTACGAAGGTTGGTCAATATAGGTTTACCTTATTGTATGCTAATAGTAATTTTTAGGATTATGGAAGTACTATCTTTTGAAAACTTTCCATCGCATTTTCATTTAGAATTAGATTGCCTTACCAACAAATATAAAACGAGACGCGTCATTCAACCATAGAATGATAACTTCTTTTTTAATTCAGTAATATTTAAAACTGTAACTTGTAATTATGTGTTCTGTTGGTGTCCCGTATAAATAAATAAATAAATAAATAAATATTGAGAAATTAATAAAAACAGCAAAACATTTGACACCTATATATGCAACGTTGCCAACTTTCGGGATGAACCCTCTTAAGGCAGCCGGTGAAATTTCTGGCACAGAGGCATTCCATCTTAGGCCTCGGGGTAGGCAACGCATTCGAGATCTTATGGTTTCTTAATGGGGATCATAGGATTTCGGTGTCCATGGGCCGCAGTGACCACTTACCATCAGGTGGGCTGTGCGCTGGTTTGCCTATAGATACCATTGGTATAAAAGAAAACGTACCAACGTGCAAAAGTATATTTATCGCCTGGACTTTTCGTAAACCAATTTAAAGTTGAATGATCCTTCGCGCGAGAGTCTTATGTTTTCGCAATGGATTATTTTATTTTGACTGTATATTTGACAGATTGAATCTGAATCTCAACGAGTAGATATATGTATAACACGGACAGTAAGCCTGTCTAATTAGTTCTTTCCAATCTTTCCTTCCTTCATCGGAAAATTACCGAGGACTCCTCTCGGAGTCGAAACACGAAACAACCGGCCTCCCTCGGCAGTCGATTACAAACAGATTTTATTCTGTTCAGTTTCTAAATGGATAAAGTTCTGGATTCAATTTTGTTGGGAGCACTTAATTACGGGCATAAATCGTAGGGAGCGCAGAAGAAAGCAGGAGTTTGGGTTTACTTTGTAAACGGCGATTACTTCGCGATCTTGATATCGGTTGTTAATCCTTTATCTTGTGCCCGCCCCAGTTGGCCACTCCCGACAATGCTTACAGCGTAAAATTCCCTATTTTTTTCATGTCGAGGTATAAGCAAACGAGCGCACAGCCCACCGGATAATAAGTGGTCACTACGGCCTATGGACACCGAAATCCTATGATTAATGATCCCCATTAAGAAACCATAAGATCTCGAATGCGTTGCCTACCCTGAGGCCTAAGATGGAATGCTTCTGTGCCAGAAATTTCACTGGCTGCCTTAACCTCCTACCGGAACACAACAGTGCGAGCACTGCTATTTGGCGACAGGTTAGCGGGGAAAGACGGTGTTACCTCCCCGGACGGACCTAGCACAAACAGTGCGCATATAGTTAAAATTGTCGCGTTTCCAATGGGTGAGGCAGTCAAAGGGAACTTTCCTTGATTGTTTTCTTGTTATACGTTCACCGTTTTCTCTCCTGTTCACCCTTGCTCCCCTGGTCGCAGTGATTTTACTTAACAAAACTGCAATTACCACCCCCGGCCCCCGGCTGTCGACACGGGCGTGACGGATGACTGATACGGGTCTGCCAGGTGCACACGATCTGGAAAATTTTGAGAAACTTTAGGAAACTTTCCGCAAATGACGCCAAAAAACTTACGGAGGTCTATTCAACTCCCAAAGTATATACTCCCTAGTTATTTAATTTTTTATTTTGCCTTTTGGTTTTTGCTGTAAGTACTTGCAGTCTTAGCCCCGCCCCCTGAAGTCCTGACGGATTTCTTTTTAGAAACATTTACGTTTTTGGCGTCCTCGAACCGGGAGAACTGTCGGTAGGCCTCCAACAAGATGGAGCGACGACCTCGTGTAGGTCGCGGGACACCGGTGGAAGCAAGTAGCACAGGTCCGGTCTGAGTGGCCAGCCTTGGGGGAGGCCTATGTCCAGCAGTGGACGTCTTTCGGCTGAAATGATGATGATGATGATAGCGGCAGTTTTACACGCCAGAAAAAGAATTTACCAGCGCTTCCTAGACCCATTGCTTGAGAAGAAGCGAGAGTGTTGGTGGTGCGTTTTAAATTCACTGAAGCGTTTTGAAGTGTGAAGGCGCGGGACTTTAGATAGTAGATCTCTATTGAAAATAGTGGTTATCTATTAAGCGATAAGACCGCCTGCTGTAGGCCATACCTTTTGGGTAATTAGGTATACTATATTATGTCTGTACTGTTCCTTGAATGTGTGGTGTTCAATAAAGTATATTGTATTGTACTGTATCTATACCTACCTGTTAGTTAGAATCAACTGCAAAACAAGCTCAGAATCTGTGACACTTCCCCTTCTCTCCGAGGGAAGCGGGGGGGTGGGCTCGCGTCGTGATTAATCATTGTTTTGCAAATGTTTCGCGCCTTCAAAATATTTACACTCCGAAAGGTCTGTTTACCGGAGCACGTGGTAATTTACACAAATAAAAATAATTGATTCGTAACATTGGCCACGTCGGGGAAATTAATTTTTTGAACAACGCTTCGGAAAAGTTTCATTTGTGAGAAAATGAAAGCATAATGCCTATTATTTTGTTCGCAGTTCGAATACACCTGCCGTAAGGTCTTTTTAGTAAGACACATATTATGAACTCAACTGTAAAGTGTATGGAATCTTGAGATCCATGTTGTTATGCTTAGTGTTATTTTTCTGTCATCTACACATATAATTATACTAATAATAAGCCTGTAGAAGAAGTCGCGTCTGTAACTTGAAAATTAAAAGAAACTATCAATTCAAAGGGGACTATTCATATAAATGATAGTGAACAAAAAATAACAATGAAAAAAATGTCTGTATGTGTGTAGTATGTTTGTCCGGATTTAACTCGAAAACTACTGGTCGGATTACAACAAATTTTGGTAATGGCCACACGGCGGGCACGGCCTATAAAAGCACGATTTCGAACACAATTCGAATAAAGTGTCAATGAATGCGTGAGAGGACGTCTGTGTGCGTGCGAGGATGTCTGTACACTTGTAAATGTGTGTGTACCAGTACGCGGGCCGCGGCAACGATTCACTCACCATCTCCGGATGAAACAAATAACGGTAAGGCGAGTTGGGCGCGAGTTGCGCGCCGGCTAGATTCAGGCGGTTGATTCCGTGGCCATCCTGTATGTAGTACTATTAAATGTTCTGTGGTGTGGGGGTAGTTTATAAACACCGGTCAATATATAGGCTACTTTTTATCCTGCGGGAACGCTATTAACGAATTCCGTGCGGACGAAGTCGCGGGCAGAAGCTAGTCAATAATTAATTCACAGTTTAAAAAATAATTATTTTTATCTAGAAGCAGCTTGACATGATATAATTAACCAAATTACGAAAATGCCTATTAAAATCCGAAAATCCCTATAATTGAGGTCGCTCGCGGTCGCCCGACGGACGGACACCGCTACAATATTCAATTTAAACACGCAGCGACGCTGGCACGTACACGAAGCTTCCTATATTACTACATTTTGATGCAAGTGCGTAAACACAACTTTGCCATTTATTGACAACTTATAATGGAAGCATCGTTGAAGCGAACTAAAGGGGACTAAAGAAGCAGGCAGTAATGTGGACCCTAACCGTCCCGAGCAAACAAACGCAGCCCCGCAAAGTTTCAAGTCCCCCGGTATGCTCGTAATCGGATTCGCTTGCTACAAAGAAGCGCAATATTTCAAGGAAGTGCAATTTAAACTGCAGGCAAAAATAAGCAGTAAATACCGTTAGGCCGTTACGTGCTCGTAGGGTGAAAGTTTCAACGAAAGACTGCTCGGCATTTAGGTCTTCTGTCATCACGAACGCTTGGGCTAGCCCAAAATGGGAACGCCTGTGTTAGCCCAAAATGGGACTGAATGTGGATTGAGACCTTTTGAATGGCTTCGTAGTTGATAAAAGATCAAGATAAAGGTGCGTGCTGGTCCTTCGCAGCCTTTGCAAATATGTTACTGATCTCAGGGACGGACTGTAAACCAGCGCTGTGACACGGCAGGCTCCGGCCCGCGTTCACAGCACACGCCGAGTCCGCCCCTTTTGTCACAATTCTATTGTTTTTTTGATAGGCACCTATGTATTATTTGTGTAATTTTCTTTTTCTATTTATTTTCTCCTTAAAAATGTACCTAATTGTGTTTTTTTGTTTTAAATTGTGTGACAATAAATGTTTTTCTATTCTATTCTTCGTGATGTTTTCCTCGACCGGAAAGAAAAGGAGGTTGGTTATATTTATGTAGCGATAAAGTAAACCGCTAGGTTGCCACGGCATGAAAACTCATCGCCTTGAAGAGTTCCCTACCCTCCTAAATTGTTTAGGTACCTACTTGTTGGCCTGAAACAAAACTTCTATTTTATGACACGATTTTTCATGTTAAAATATTTAAAGTACTTTTAAGCGGTGAATTAATTAAAAGTTTGCTGGACTCATTATAATTCCAGAAAGCCGCCGTGAAAAAAAGGAAACTTCGGTGATTTAGTTTCAATCCGCTTATAGCAGTTTTGCCGGCATCCTCTGTTGGACAACACGGTTAGGCACGATGATGATGATGATGATGATGATGATGATGATGATGATGATGAGCCTAGTGCATCTAAGTAGTCTAGGGTTAATGTCACAAATATATCTACTATCATAGCTTAACACTTATTTTCAAAATACATGAACGCCCCGCAGAGATAGCCTTTTAATGATTACCTTACACAGTTACACCGTAATGGCGTGCTTAAAATTTAAATAATTACCTCCAGGTTACGAGGGATCGGTTACGATACACACACATACAACGCCTAATTAAGTCAACATGAGCACACAAACACCGGGAGTGGACAAATACACACCTCGTTTACACCTTTCCTTTCGGTTATGAGCTCTTTGTACATTACCCGAGAGTTTTTACATTTTAGATAGACAGCTCCATTACTCTTGATTCATTTAAGCTACTTAGATCCTTAGAATCACTTCCCTTCTTTACTTTACAAAATGAATGTTGGGAAAAAAATGCGTTAATAATTCAATCGAGAACGTTCGTGACAAGCGCGTAACGACGCCATTTAAAATGCTAATGCGTTTTACATACTGCATTTATTAAAGGCGCCGGGTACCTACATTAGGCGCATCTGCATAACCTATTATCATTATCATTAGTTTGCATTTATGCCCAGGCTCGCTCTTCGAAGAGTTCTTGCTGTATTCAGCGCCCCTAGTATTTACAATAGCCTAAAAACTGGACATACGCGTTAAAATTATCTGTGTACCTATATTTTATTTAAGAATTAGTAGGTATAATCCAGGGTTAGGAACCTTGATTTTTAAATATTTTCCCATAATATTTACAGTTACAGCAGTATCTTGCAGTATATTCACGTAATCGGTTCACTAGACCGTACCGTAGGCTATTGGATGGGCTCCAGGAAACAGCTCGGTAGCGGGAGAGCTTCCATCTTCCTTGTGCCAATAAACCTTTAAATAGGTATTCTTTTACGTTCTAACTTTTGTGTTTTTTGTTCACAGGTACGTAGAAGTATGACGACACGAAGATCTGTTTCGTAAGTCTCGAGATGCAAAAAATGGACAAATCACTGTTTCTTTCGGCATATATTTAATATGTTAATTATGGAAAAAACGAGCGCGACTTGGGCCTGATAATTTGCGTTGCAATAATGAGATTCTTCAAAGGCCGAGGAGCAATATTCTACGGAAGATGAACATATGCACTTAAGCCGTCCGCGCAGTCTATTATTGCTTGATCCACGCGCCTTCTAAGTTGTATAAATCTGTACGTAGACGATTGCTTTAAAAATGATACTACATATTTCCCCCCTCAATAAAGATTTCATATTTCTTGAAAATGTAACATGCATATATTTTCGTACTTCAATAATAATGCAATATGTAATACTTTTAATTGGTTAGTGGTAGGTAGTGCCTGGTGCTAGGTCCGTCCGGGGTGGTACCATCTTTGAATTACTTCGCTTCGCTTTCCCCGCCAACCTGCTGCCGAATAGCAGTGCTCGCACTGTTGTGTTCCGGTAGGGGGTTAAGGCAGCCGATGAAATTTCTGGCACAGAGGTATTCCATCTTAGGGTAGGCATCGCATTCGAGATCTTATGGTCCATGAGCAGCAGTGACCACTTACCATCAGGTGGGCTGGTGCGCTCGTTTGCCCATATCATCGACATAAAAATACTAGGTTACCAGAAATCATTAAGCAATAAGAAATCCACCAAGCTTGCGGCTTCCGACTGCAAATGCCTAATAGCTGTGACATCGTTTGTCGGTTCACAGCGAATAGAGTATTGTGGCGGGGGGTTGATGTTAGCTCAGGTAGATGCTGCAGACACGGAGATCAGCGGTGGAATCCGAAGACACGAAGACGATGTCTAGCTTATTAAAATATATAAATCTTGAAGACTGGCCCTATTACTGCCCTAATACTGTCTAACTAAGGAATAATAGATTTTAAGTTGAATTGATATTATATTTTGAGAGATGCGCACATTACAAAGGATCGTAAAAAAACTAAATAATAAAAGCTACACAATATTCTACGCTTAAAATTACCTATTTTTGGAAGAGAATGTGTCAACTAACCGATTGTACTCGGCCAGTCTCCACATTTCCCTCCTCCCCTTTCGAGGAACCGCCTAGCTAACGAAGGCCCTACCCTACGTCGGGAATTTTAATTTACAAAACTAAGTTTGTTCCTGTGTAAGGAATAACCAACCTTTCCATCCGTATTCATTATAAATAATTAACACTCTTAAAAGAAAATCTGAATCAATAATGAATACTAGAAAAGGTGGATTTCGGGTAAAAAAACATCCCGACGATATTAAAAAAAAACCCGCAAACAAGAATAATCGGACTAACCTAACCTGATACAATATTGTTCAAAAAGCTAAATTATGTAAACTTTGAAACCTCTCCTTGCAATAAAAAATTACAGACTTGCGGAAGTCACATAATTTTCTTTTAAAAGGTAAGCTTTAAAGCAAACGAGCGACCGCACAAAAATATTTTAAAGATTCTCTTCTTGGCGATCCATGGGGTGCAGTCCCTTACATATGAGGGGTCGTCTGCCCGCCCATGGATATACCTCGAAGACACGGTCGTAGAGTAACTTCCACAAATCGCCACGGTGACAGCACATGAAAAAAAACAAAGGTGTGAGCATGGTCTTTAAGCAACATATTATAAATCATAGCTAGGCAGGTTCTAAAGAGAGAGAAAAAAAATAATTAAAATTAATTAATTTGTTTGAACACAAAGGCA
Source organism: Aethes cnicana (assembly GCA_963971205.1). Lineage (NCBI taxonomy): Eukaryota > Metazoa > Arthropoda > Insecta > Lepidoptera > Tortricidae > Aethes > Aethes cnicana. The sequence goes on along the minus strand of OZ020289.1, from coordinate 12,188,899 downwards.
GCTGACAGTTATTTTAAAAAAAAAAAAATGAAAAATAATTAAAAAGGGATCTCTATGTTTATTTATTACTGACTATGACAGCGGTATCATAAATATTATTATGAAACCGTTTATTAATAACTAATCATTGCCATTTATTTATTTAAATTCATTAGGCAATGTGCTCGATACAATAGCCTATAAAAGAAAAACACTAAGAATAAACTCACTATGACACTGAAAGAAAAAGTCATTATCCTAATAATTATAAAAGACACATATATACACATTCTACACACAGGTTACGCTTTCTACATCAAGAAATTCTCACTAATTATACACTATACACTATCTACATTATCTATATACATTACATACCTCAACATCTTCGCTACATATACCTAACTGCATAACTACACTAATTCCTACGTAATATCAAAACCTAAGCAAGACGTAATATTTTCGATGCAGAGAAATCATGCAAATGCATATCAGCTTCGGACTCTGCAACAACATACCCAATCCACTGGTAAGCAATGAAGCCCCCTCAAAAGCCTATGGCATAGATTGAGTTGTGGTTGGTTCTGCCATCACGAAAATCTTACACCAAACACATTCACATTACACAACCACTTATACCTACTTTTATCACAACCAATGATAATCATTGCTACTTCGGCTTCAATACTTCTATATACTCTAAGTACCACCTTTTAATTATTAAGTATAAAACTCCTTCCTATTCAAGCACTACATACCTATTCAATTATCTTTAATTAATATAAAAACTTCCTACCTATTCATATTCATTACGACATTATTTAATTCATGAGTATTTGTTTACATATAAAACCATTTATTATCATTTGACAAATATGTCACAAAGTCATGTCAAAGATTTACCCTTCATTAAAAATATTTTTCAATGACAACTACAAAACTCACCATAAAGGTTTCTATTCATGAACATCCTATCACAAACTTTATTTATTTATCCTTCATTCACAATACCTACGAACTATTTGTTCTATGAATGAAAATATTAACCTACCTAAGCCATATAAAATATTAAAGAGAAATGTTTTGAAATATGACAAAGTCAATCATATATCAAAATAAACATTATTATAAAAGTAATTATATTCAATATAAAATAAACATTATGAGTATAGAAAATCTAATCTGCCTATCACGAATAAAGGAATATTGGGGAGAAATTCATAATAACAAGAAGAAAAAAAGCTATGATCACAACATAAGAGAACTTTGAAGAAGAAATCTTTCGTTCCTGACGCAGCATGAAGAATTCCTCCAACGAATTCTTGCTCCAGAAAAGTGATCGAAGTGAATTTATTTATAATTATAAAAAAATATTATGATATTAAATTATTCCTCGTGAATCTATCGTTATTATTTGTAATATAGCAAAAGAACAGTAAAATATTGATAAAAATAATTATTGCGATTCTTATGGGCAGCCATTTTCCTTAAATAAATGAACGTGGTGCATACGACAATGGATGAAAATTTTGATTAATATAAATAAAATCGGTACAACCGTGTTTTTCGCCATGCGGTTGTCCATTCCATCACTCCTTGAAAGCGCTTCACCATCATCTTCAAGAGCGCGACATCCATTCCATTGTCAATTGTTTCTCGTTCCGTGCGTGTTCTTCCTTCCATCGAGAACGGTTCCATCAAATGTAGATGTTCTCCTCTCCACCGAGCGCGCGTCCACCAAATGTAGCTGTTCTCCTTTCCACCGAGAGCGCATCCACCAAATGTGAATGTTCTTCTTTCCACCAAGCGCGCCTCCACCAAATGTGGCGGGGGGTTGATGTTAGCTCAGGTAGATGCTGCAGACACGGAGATCAGCGGTGGAATCCGAAGACACGAAGACGATGTCTAGCTTATTAAAATATATAAATCTTGAAGACTGGCCCTATTACTGCCCTAATACTGTCTAACTAAGGAATAATAGATTTTAAGTTGAATTGATATTATATTTTGAGAGATGCGCACATTACAAAGGATCGTAAAAAAACTAAATAATAAAAGCTACACAATATTCTACGCTTAAAATTACCTATTTTTGGAAGAGAATGTGTCAACTAACCGATTGTACTCGGCCAGTCTCCACAGTATCTAAGCATCAAACAGATCCCTTTACCTAATTATGGGCTTTCAGGATACAATTGAACTTTACATATTTATTTAGGTACAGTCGGCGTCAGAGAGAAGGGTTCCCCTGTGATTAAGTATGGTGTCGATAGACGGCTGTGACTTTCGGTCCGATAGACCGTATGCCGGTTTGTCAGTCTTAAATACATCACTTTACATTGTGTATGATTCAGATACTGTGGTCTACAACAGCAGATCGTACGATTTACTCGTACATATGTAATTAATGTATCGAATCGGTTATCGGCGCAGTCCATCTGCGGTCGGCGCGGTGAGCCGTTTGCCGCACCGCACCGCATTCGCATCTCACCACCTCGCGCCACACCTGTTCCGATTTATGCTGCCCTGGTTATTCTGTAGCTAGTGTGATATATTGAAAACTAAAAAGTTCATATTGATACTAGCTTCTGTCCGCGACTTCGCCTGCGTGGAATTTGGTTATCGCGTACCCGCGGGAACTATGCGTGTTTTCGGGAATAAAGTAGCCTATATGTTGACCAGTGTTATGAACTACCCCCATACCAAATTTTGTTCTAATCCGTCCAGTAGTTTTCGAGTTAAATCCGGATATACATACATACACACTTACATGCATACATACATACACACTTACATACATACATACACACTTATATACATACAGACATACACACTTTATCACACTTACATACATACATACAGGTTTTTTTCCAAAAATGATTATTTTCTGAGTATCGTTTATTTAGTCCCCTACGACTTGATAGTTTCTTTTCAAGTTTCAGATGCGACTTCTACAGACTAAATAAACTACTTATTATTAGTATATAGATTAATCACACAGTAACTTAGTGCTGTTTTTACGGTACCGGTAAAGGCTGCAAAAGGCGGACTTATCAATGTAAACATGGTGAATATCGATACCATATTGCCATCAGGTACCGAATCCATTTACTATTTTCTTTTTGTTAGTTCTTTTCACTGACTCCTAACACTACCTTTTTTTTGTTTTTATTTATTTATTTTATTAGCCTGTTGGAGTGTCACTGCTGGGCAAAGGCCTCCCCTTTTTTCCGCCAGGTGTCCCTGCCTGCCTGTGTTTGCCACTCTTTATCAAAGACGTCTAGGTTGTCCCGCCATCTCATTTTTGGTCTGCCTCTACCTTATCACCTTAATTAATAGGTCTCTGTTAATCGCTAAGGTAACTTCAAGTTCTTATTCGACTTGCAATTTTAACTACTCTTTTAACATTTCTATTTAATTACCAACATTGCTGCATTATTCGTACGAAACTAAAACGAATACAAATCTCTCGTTTCCAGCTCTGTTTCCTGGAAGTCAAACACGATGTTTCATCAAACCGTATTTTAGCGAAACTGGTAAACACAAATCGTAGGTATTAAGTCAATTTCATCCCACCGAGGTAAATGTGTACATTTCACGCTGGCTACCGTCGACTGATCCCGTGGTCGCTCGTTGTTTCCTAGCCTAACGTAATTCCTAATACCTCTTATATTACACATGTTATCATAATCATTTTAAATTTTTGCGAAATGTCTGTATTTTTTCGTTTTAAAAAAAAATACTTAACTCCTTTAGAATTTTTTTGTTCGTCGTAGCTCTGTTGATTACCTGGGTTGTGGCAGAATACCAGTGTTTTGCCACAGGGCGGACACGGCCTATAAAAGCACGATTTAGAACACAATTCGAATGAAGTGTCAATGTTTGCGTTGGGACGTCTGCGGGCGTGCGAGGACGTCTCTACACTTGTAAATGTGTGTGTACCACTACGCGGGCCAATGATCCACTATCCATCTCCGAATGAAACAAATGACGGTAAGGGCGAGTTGGGCGCGAGTTGCGCGCCGGCTAGATTCAGGCGGGTGATTCCGTGGCCATTCTGTATGTAGTACTACTATTAAATATTCTGTGGTTTGGCTCAAAAGAGCAAAGATATACGGCTGGATGAGCTATGGCCCTTTTGTAGTACGGCACCGCACGTTTTCTTTTGTGTTGTTATTTTTTTTATTTTGAAAAAATACGCACTCGATAAATCTGTAGTGCCTACACAAATAAACGTTTTATCTATCTATCAATCTAATAACGATTCCCGCTGAATGCATGATCGCTTTTGTGAATGCAAACACGAGTTAGCTCTCTCTAAGCTCTGTTGACCTGGTAGCTGTTCGTTGGCTGGCTCCGAAACTTGTCGTCGAGACATGGCCAAGTTAAGCCGCGATTGCCAATCTAAAGTTGCTGATGTGTGCGGTGACCGTGGCAGGACTATACTAGTTCCTCGAATCCAAGGCGCTCACTCTAACTAACGAGGTGGTTTGTGGTTCTGGCGTCTCCAGCACTAGGAATTCAATTCACAAACTTTATTTTGACAAGAACAGACTTTATTATTGACTAGCTTCTGCCCGCGACTTCGCCCGCGTGGAATTCGGTTATCGCAATCCCGCGAGTACTATGCGTTTTTTTTTCGGGGATAAAAAGCAGCCTATAAACTTTCCGGTAGTAGGATCCTAGTTATCAAACACGGGAAAAAAAGAAATTCTGTAATTTTGTACCTCGACACCTCCCTATGAATTGTTTTGGATGGCGACAGTGCAGAATATCGCTGATTGAATTGGTATTTTCGTATATTTGAGCTGTGGTATGAAATATTTTAATACGATTAAATGATGCTCTCTACCTAATATTCACAAGTGCTTCTGGCCACACTCGGCCATTTCACAAAGTGAATTTCACTGTCACATTAAAATTCTCCCTTTATTTTAATTTGTTTATCTACACTCATGTCATCAGTGTAACTATTATACTATATCCCTTTTGTTAACCGCACTCGCAGATGGCCAAGATACAGGCTCAGCCTAGTTTGGTCACTGAAAGATATTTTCGTGTTTTGTAATAACCCTATTTTGTAATAAATAAATAAATAAATAAATAAATAAACCCTCTATGATGCGTTCGAAAACCGCAAATTATAACCAGCATTAAGATAAGTAAACTGCTTAGATAGAACAGTTTTCGTATCTGTGAAAATGTTCTAATAGCTGTATCCATCGAACCACCATCGAATTCGATTGTCGAATAGCATTCAAAATTAGAATAGCAATTGGCTATGGGTGAAAAATGACAATGTGCTCGAAAACTTCTTGAAAAAATCAATAATGTCAATAGTGTCAACACTTTTTTTCAAGACGTAGTGCTGCATACTTGGACCAAGGAAACACCTTTATTTCAATCGTCATAACGCAAAACCAATTTTATTTTTTACGCAGAATCTACGGCACGGAAAATTCTGAGATTTTTTTCTCTTGATACGGAAGGTTATTCCTATCCTTAAAAAAAAATCGAGCACATTGTCATTTTTTACCCATAGCCAATTGCCGCTTATATTTTTCAGTCAGACAGCAAAATTTTGTTCCAAAATCAAATGTCGGCTCTATTTAGTCTTATGCATTTTGAAAATCGAATGTGAGACACTGTGGACAAATTTTGAAGCATCCTAAAGGATTTATAAAATGAGTGTAGATAAAGTTGTGTATGCAACTGTACATAATTAGGCTTTAACACACTCGTGCGATATTATTATGAAACTCTCCTGGCGGCTCGTTTCATTAAACCCCACTCGTGTTTTAAGGACCTTTATTATGTAGCAGTTACATAAACTACTATTATGAAGTGCTATTGCAGGTATTTAATTTACGCTAGTACCAGGAGCGCATACTTCCGCTGTGGTATTCTCAACGAAGCATACCAGCCTCAGAGCGTACGCGTTCGTTTTGCGGTGATTGAGTGAATGACAGGGTAGCTGTAGCTGTGGCGGGCGGTCACCTGAAAATCCGCAGGCTAAAAAGTAAACAAACGGCGAGTATTTTGTATGGTTCCTATTTGTAGGGTTCCCCAGCCATATGCATCAATCATGTTTTTAACGTATATTTACTTTAGAATCAAGTTTCTTTGAATGCGTCAGTTTTAGTTTTAATTGAGTGTTTTATTTGGATATAATCTATGAATAAATCTAAATAATGTCATAATAAACTATAGAATAGAACCTTCAGGTTTCGTTTTTTTTTTCACTTTTATCTACGGAACCCTAGAAACGGACATACGTTGCATCGTTTTTTATTTATTTACAAAGCATGGAGCTGTCAGCATTATATTGGACGCTAAAAGCCATGGCAATTTGTGTATCGTAAATTCCGAAAATTTACCAATATTCAGCGATAGAGTACAATAGAGAGCGAGGCGGGTGAAACTTGATGTCAAGCTTTGCAATACGCCTCTACACAAATTGTGGTTTGGCCCTTTGTTGGTCATGTTACCCTAGTAACATAGCGCTGCAATGTGCTTAGGAAATTGTGTTTATTTTATTTTATTTATTTATTTAGGTAGAAAACATAAATAAAATGTAGTGCTCTTATTTCATCATTTACACAAATTATGTATAATGTTACGTATATTAGGTATATGTAGGTATGATTGGTTAAAAAACGAAGAAGCCGGTGCATCAGTAAACGTTTATCTACAATAAGCTATAGGGTTTTATGATAGGTATAAGCAATCGCACCGTCCAAGTGTCCAGTCGTAAACTGTTACGACCGCTGTAAAGTCGGACGACGCGAAACCAAACGAATGTAACCTCTTTTATTTTATTGCGTCCTTTCTGCGCGTCATCGATTGGCAGCGCGATCACATTTTTGTAGCTCTTTCTAACTTATGTCTCCCTGGTCCCTGGATGTCCGGAATTGCATTGCAAGCGGTCGCTAAAACGGTTTGGCCTGCTTTTACGCATCATATTTATTTGAGCTAGCTTTACCAATTTTAAACTAAATAAAAAGAAATGCATCACATGCAATACGAATACGAACATCTTACAAGAAAAATATGTTAAAACTAGCTTTTCCCCGCAACTTCGTATGCGCAGAAATATTAAAAAGTAAAATCCCGATTTTTCCCGTTCCCGTGGGAATTTTGCAAAATACTTTCTTAGCGGATGCCTACGTCATAACATCTACCTGCATGCCAAATTTCAGCCCGATCCGTCCAGTGGTTTGGGATGTGCGTTGATAGATCACTATGTCAGTCAGTCACCTTTGAGTTTTATATATTTAGATAAGATAAAATAGGAAATGAAATCTTTCCGTCGAACGGCGTTACATAGGATGCCACTCAATATTAGCACAGAATATACAATAGAAAGTCATAACCCTGGAGAGCGTTGGCAGTGATTTGCAGTGATCCCTAACCACACGTAAATAATTACACGTAAAAATATATCATATCATCAACATATCAACGCAAGATGTCATAAGTCGAGTGAAAACGCAAAGTTCGCTTCAGGGAGCGTTCCTGTCCTGTTCGCACCCGTCACCAGGACTCGCTACATACTGTTTAATAGACCAAAATTGGTTGATTAGACCAAACACATAACCTTCTTAACTTCTTCGTGTCTTCGTAAAATGTACGAGCTATTGTTAATACCATCTTCAGTGACCGGAACCATAGTTAACTTGGTTCCGGTCACTGAAGTTATGTTCTAGTTATATGTTGAAGTTATCTGTTAATGAGAAGATGGAAAACCACGGGAAAGGCCTTTACCCAGCAGTATGACGTTCTAGAGAAAAATATATATTATTATTATTATTTGTTGGTACATTTTCATGTCACGGGCCCATGGGGACCCGGTCATTAAGCATTCATGGGGCCGAAGCCAACATGAACAGGCTATTGGTACTTACCTTTTACTAGAAATGTGAGATGGCCGCAACTGTGGAGATCTGTCCTCCCAGTACAACATAAGTCTGTACTGGAGGACAGCCCTCCACAGTTGCCAAACTATTGCCGAGGAAGGAAGCGACTTGGAGTGGGCTATGTGGATGGGATGTGTGGACTGGAAAATCGGGCTATGGAGTGAGATAACGGACATCTGCCTGATCAATATCTCACAAATTGAAGGCAAGGCAGTATTATTACGAGCCCGTTGTGTCCCACTGCTCTTCAAAGGCTGGCCAGAGATTGCACAAGATCGAGAGCAGTGGAAAAAGTATATATACTCGTATGAAAGATATATGATCACACAACAGACATCCATTTAACCGGTGTACCGTATTAGCGGCTGTGCCAAGCTCTGCCGGGACCGGCCGCCGTTTCCGGCCGGCGGCTCTGCTGGCCGGAACCGCCCGCGCCGCTCTGAAAAACAACAGGACAGGAGCAAACAGGAAATTCTGTGCGGATGAGTAGACGTATAGGCGATTCTTAATAGATAGGTATCTCCAGTAACATAATTAACAGAAATAAATGCACGCATAGTTTAAAATAGGATGTAAGTACACTTAAAATTGGTTTAGGTAAGTCATATTTTGTAAATACATTTGTGCCTTCTTCTATTTAAGAGCCGTGCTCTTGTCGGTGGAGTAACCGCCATGTCTCTCGCTCCTGTGCCCGTCTTTTTGGGTCGTAATAAGACGGGACATTTGCTCTTTCCTTCAGCTGGTTAAAGTAGGTTAAGCGTGGTCTACCTCTTCCCCTTCTTCCTTCCATTTTACCTTCCACTATAACGTTACCTTCCATATTTGTGCCTATAACGAAAAATTTGTCACTACGAAGATTCTCAATCAAAATATTCGGCACATTAACCAATCGCACGACAAAGTATTTCTCTCAACTATTCAGTCAGACACACGACTGGGAACGTTCGCTCGACTAAAACGCAGCCTCTTTCATGGCATAGAATCATGAAATCCGCAACATGACATCACCTCTGGCCCGCTGCTCTCCTGGTAATGCTTTCCGCCGAGCAGAAAGGCTGCTTGCGGAAACGGTAGGCCTTATTGATGGCAGGAAGGAAGCTTGTCTCTGGCCGCCAGTTATATGCTGTCTGCGTACGGCCCCTACTGACTTATGCTCCCCCATTACCTGTGCACACATTGTTTGATGTTTTCGTGGTTTCACTGTGTTTTTGTTTCAGTCCAAATAACAAAAGTTGTAAATTGCTTTGTGTGGAAGAGAGAGAAGAGAGGTTAGTAGTATAGTAGGACCGCATTGCATAGTAAATAAATAAGTAAATATAAATATTTCTATGTACGTGTTTTTTCATTTGCTACTTAATATATTAAGTAATCTTGTTTTTTATTAGCAACGCCCTTAACCATTTTCTGCTTTTGCCTCAAGGTTGACCGGTCGAGAATGCCTCGAGGCATTAAGTCCGCCTTTTGTATACTAAGTTTTCTTTATGTGTAATAAAGGGTAAACTTAGACACTCATTGCCAATTTCAATTCCGCATTTTAATGTAGGTATATTCGCATGGATATTATAAATTGGTAAAGAATTCTACACATGTGATCCCGGGAGAAGTAGGTGCAGCAGCGTACGCATAGGTACGCGGAAATTGTGTACCTACCTAACACAATATTGCGCTAGAATATTCACCAGGAGTTCACAAGGCAGCGCCATTGTCCCATTGTTACTCCATCAATATTGCACTGCACCCTTTGTTCGGCGGCTTATTTACCTAATGTATACTGAATTGCAGCAGGCCATTTCGCTTGCTCCATATTCAAATCGATCTTCGAAACTGAATTTCCAACGTTAATTTTGTCCTGGAAATTTCGCCAGTATTGACAGGTAAACCTACGTATTGAAAATGGACTATCAATGTCTAAACTAGAATTCAATTGACTTTATCTTGTGTAAAATAGTGTTTCGTAGTACGCCTCGCTGTCTCGCTTTTATGTTTCTGAACCATTTCGCAAAGGGATAAGGACGGTTTCTCCCGTTGTGGTGTGGCTTGCCGCAGGCACTCCGCGGCATCACCATTGCACAACGTCGTTCGCACGTCGCTTGCATTTCTGTGCTCTTAGTATCGTAAACATCTTTGCGGACACAAAATGGTTACGGAGTCGTAAGACTTATGAAAACGTCCATAATATCCTGCTACTCATTTTTAACACGAATGGAAAACACACACAATACAGCGGTTTCTTTTTTACAGCCAATAATTTTACGCATACTCATTAATTACGCAGCTACCGCAGTGAGTTTATCGTCCCGCTACGTCCAATAACAGCGAAGTTATTTGCAATTCCAACTGTCCCGCACTGTTTTTACATCAGCCAATTACCAACTTTTAAACGAAAAATCAAAATGTACATCAACTTGTAAAATAGGTAAGACTCAAGTTCCGGAAATGAGCGGTATAAGCTGTAAGATGTCGCTTCACTATGCTCGCTTAGGCACATCTGTAGGCCACTTAAATGCGGTCTGCGGTGAAGAGCTGGTATTTAATGTCTGCTCTAAAATCCTTGCCGGCGGGAAGCTCGCAATTATCCTTCAATTTCATTTCGCGTTTTTAATTTGTAGTTTTACCTCTCTTTAAAGCTTTCGAGATGTCCAAGTTATTTTTTTAGGTCTGCCAAAGGACGTTATTTAGAAATGGTGCAGTTAATGAAAAATAAACACAGCTCTTAATTTCCACTTACTAGTTAGTTTCTCGGGGCGCTGGTTTAAAATCAGCTCTACCAAAACTTTCATTTCATACCTTCTATAAACCTCATTTTTATAACTATCCTTGTCTCCCTTTAACTTCGAATTAGGGGTGGGGCTTTTTAGTCCTTTACACACACAAACGTGCATCGAACCCCTGCATTCTTTTGAACGTTGCTCTTTACGATTCATTTTATCCTGGTACATGTCAAGACATGTTATCCTATTTCTATTGTTCTGTTTTTCTTGAAGAAACGTTTTTTGTACGTGAAGCTCTTTCGTTGTATGTGGTCTTAGTACATTTTGTGCATATTTATCCTTAAAAATATCTCAGAAGACGTTGTATAAAAAAAAAAACATCGTAAAAGTAGGTTATAGCATTATGGTTTTTAAAGCCGCAGCGGCATAGGTAAAATTTTATATCCAATTATCCATAGGTATTAAAAATTTCATAACAATTTTGTAGTTCCCAAAATTTTTTAGCTAGTTACAAGTACTCGTACTTTGTTACCTTCGCTTCACGAGTGCTATCTGCATTCCGTGCTTGTTTGCCGTCATCTCATTCGCAATTAGCGAGCCGACGTGTCATAATCAGCGATCTGTCCGTCCGTTGCGACACGGGTGTTTCGCCTCTGTGGCTCACAACAAGGGCGCTACCAATTACCTGTGACGCCTCTAGGCGCAAATTAAACACCAGGCACGCAGAAACGCCTCGACAAACGTTCCGCGCACGGTCCCAAATTAAATTACCGTAAATCCCACCTCATTGGCTGAGATTACACCATACAAACGGATTACAATGAGCTCGTTAGCTTTCGAATAACTTTGCCGTTCGATCGATAACTTTCGTTAGAGGAGTGAAGAGATGAAGAGATCGGGTGATTGTGATTTGTGATTTTAGGGGCTTAAGGGATTTTGAGCATTCTTCTGGAACGGAATGAGAGTAAATAAGCATGTAAGTAACACACAAACACAACAACAGTGACATGACAATACAGGGGCACATGTAAGTACAATAGGCCGCAAAAGGTGAGCTTTATCCATTTCTTTAAGAAATTAACTGGTATTTATTTTTTTACTTTATGTAATAAACCCGCCGAGGGAGCAAATAATCAATTCCATTGTCAGCAAATTGTGGCAAATTGCAACAAAGTCGAGGCGTGCGTCGGCCGCTCGAAACTAATTCTCTCCGGGGCGATTTAACGCCATCGCGAAGCTTCCGCCTACAATTGACTCTTATTCACTTCTGCTCGCCTGATACAGCTTGTACAGACCAAGTTTCTCGGCGAACACTTTTTAAAAACTTGCTAGTTTTGCACAACTGATTGCGCAGTTTTCGAAGTGAATCTCGGAGCTGATCAACGTCTTTATTGAGTACCTAACTTTGCTTTATTGACATCCCTCAGCTACTCTGCTTGGGAACGGGCCTATAGAAGAATCTCATTCCGTTTAAACAGAAAGTTTGTTCTCTCCCTGATAACATTCGTATTGTTGCGTAACTCGCCAATGCGCCATTATAAAATTAATATCACCCTAACATGTGAAATGAATTACTAAAAAAGAATTTACCCGATTACGAGTAGGTATGCATATTTTTCTTCAATATCCAACTACTGTTTTAAAACGCAGCTAAAAAGTTTTGACGAAATGAACTTTTAATTAACACTATCCAGAAAAAGATTTTTCCCACACGTAAAACTTTCAGTTGAGCTTTGTCATATTTTTTATATTTCCCAGGAGTGTTGCTGCATAAAAATGAAAAAAAAAGGATGTGACTGCAAATGTGCGGAGCGCAGAGAATCTGAAAACTTTGCCAGAGATATCCCGTTATCAACAATATACAAGATAGATAAGTTCGAGTATTCTAAAATAGTAAAATCATAATTATTAAGTAGACTAGACTTTCGGATTAGTTGCTTACTACAATGTTAACTTCAATATTTTACATATTTACTTAATAATTATGGAACATAGAATGATAGACAAATGCTTCTCAAATTATTTGACACTGGTAAATGCGGATTATAGAATTTCACTATCGTTACAGGGCGGACACGGCTTATAAAAGCACGATTTCGAACACAATTCGAATAAAGTGGCAATGGATTCAACGATCTTGCGAATAAAAAAAAAGGAAAACCTATAATTTAACCCAGTGTGTCAATAACATACCAAAAAAACATGGAGATTGGAAAATATTTAGAAGTGGAAAAACGTTTTCTCTTTTTGTAATTTTTGTATGAACGAGTACCGTACCGGCCGAGTAGTATTCTTTTCTCTTAGGTATAGTAGATATGTGTGACTAGGGAGCAAAATGGTATATTTTACTGCGGGTGACGGATTGAATCCAGAGCGATGCGAAAGATTCCAGAGTATTCTAACTTGGAATCTTGAGCTAGCAAGGGATTCAAGCTATGTCACCCAAGGTGTAAATAATTTTACATCACCCTTGGCCGTAAAGTGGGATTTTCTGCCCGCTACGCGGAGAGAAAATCTCACTTCTTGGCCAAGGCAAGACGTAAAACTTTTGACAAACCACGGGCGGTAATTCGTAAAGCCCCAGATCGCATATTTATGGCCCTCACCTTTGGTTCGGGCCACAGAAACCTGCGATCTGGGTCATTTACGAATTCACCACCCTAGGTCTGTAATGTACCTACTATTGCTACCGTGTTGCACACTCTGCTTTTCACTCCTCCTATGAGAAAACCAGTAGCAGCGGGGAACAAAATCGTACTTCGCTCCCTAGAGAGCAAAATCTTACTTTGCTCCCTGTTTGCGGGGTAGGAATGGAGAGGGAGCAAAATCGCGTTTTGCTTCCTCTAAACGGGGAACAAAGTTATTCTTTTTCGAATAGGAGGAGTGAAAAATGATTTTACCATTACCATGATTGAGCCCTCCTGGGTCTACCTGTTAGTTTAGCACCTGCTTACTATGGTCTAAGAAAACAAGGTCTGCCGATCCGGGTGCCAAGTCACCCTTACGTCAAAGTCGAGTTGCCACTTTATTTCTATAAAACAGAAATGAAGGAAATATTTGCGCCCGTTTTAATGCAAAATAAATTATTTGCGCATTACAATTGTCATTTACTTGTTTAAAAGCACAAAAAATGGGACAAGTTAAAAACAAATGAACGTAATAATTTAATGAAACACTCACAGGATACATGGGTGTCGGGGATTATTTTAATGGACCACTTGCAACACACAGCAGTGCGAATGACGTAAGGGTGACACCCACACTACAGAATACCGGACTGCCATACCTGGCGAAGTATATCATTGTATCATGGCCGCTTAGCTTACACACTCTCTGGTTGAATAGACCGGCTATTTTACAATAGCCTACCTTGGCTCCATCCGCGGCAGGCAAGCTACACTAAACTTCAATCAAAAGTTAATTTCGCCAACTCCAATAGATCCTCCAAGACGCGAATTAATTAAAGAATCTTGTTTAAAAAGTGCGGAAGCCCATCTGAAGTCCTTTTCAACTTGTTGGGAATATTGTTCCGACCGAAGTCATCCTACCCGTCAAAGATTCGGGAAATTTCTTTTCTACTGAGAAATATTAACAAAAAGTTAGTCGGAGTTTAATCATAATTATACGATTTTCATTACTTTGAATTTCGGCCAATGACTTTTTCATTTTCCTTTCTCATAAATGCATCACGGTTACCAGGATCTCAGAACCTATCAAGGGAGATAATAATTGCAAACGAAGTAATGGTTGCTTTGAGTGGAATGCTCGCGATCCCGGTGCTTTAATAGGTATTTAATCCTACCGCACAACAAGCTCTTCCTCTGCACTGGTCGAGTAATTCAGTCCCGTCGTAAACAGTGAGCTTATTTGTAGTTTATCTTCAATGTTTCCAATGCCAAATGTTTGGTAACATTGTTCTTGCATTTTGTACCGTACTTCATTCTATTGTTCTAAACGTCTCATTCAGCGTTGGATCATTTATTAATTTATAATGAGACGAATCAAAAGCCCAATGAAATCATCGGCCTCCCGCTCAATACCCGGGTCCGCCCGGCTCGTAACGCGAACACGCGTAATCATAAGACGTTTGATGTATTTAGCCCGGATCCGTGAATTTGTAATGGGCACTCGACACGATGGGCGCGTGTTCTTGAATAATAAGTCCGTAGTCCGTACGCATCGCTCGGTCGGCGGTACAACATCTTCTTTATGGTTATGTTGCCCTGGTCCCTGGCGGATCGATCGCAAGGATTCACTTTTCCGAAAAAAGTGAAAGGTGGTGTCTAAGCGCCGCTATTCGTCTTTACCAAAAGTTGTGAGCAAAAAGTGGGCCATTAACGGGCTATCTGCCGGGGGGCCGTTTTTGCCCCATTGTTGTAAGAGCGTGAATGGCGGGGGCGGGCCCGCGGTGAGAAAAGATATGTAGTTCTAGTTTGTTCTGTGGCCTGCTTTATGAATATTAATATATTCTATCTGGCGAGCCATTAACAGGAGCCACCGCTCTTTCTAGTCTACATACAGATTTGTAATAGATAATTCATCCCTTATTGACGTGTTACATGGTTCGTTTCGATTATATTTATATGTAAAACGTTACACTATCCAAGATAACTTATTATTTCGCTTTCATTTTACTCCAATCGGTTCCCGCTAACGAACTTTTAACAATCTTAATAAATTGCAAAATCAACGTCCTCAAAGTTCCGCTGCGTTATTTTTACATCAACTTGAAGTTGTAATGAATAGGCGCTTAGTAATTGTTCCCTTCATCAGTAAGTACTCACATTTCGCGTTGCTGCTGTATTTATCGCAGGAATTTAACGCATTCACTGCCACCGACGCATATGTGCGTTTTTCTGACTTTCCCGCAGTGCCTTGAACGCACATGTGCGTTGCAATGTTCCCTTAATGACAGATGTGGCACCTGACGAAAGTTCGTAGAATGCCTTAACAGCGAACTAACGTAAGTTAAGTAGTTTAATTAATGTTACACGTCAACTTGTTACGCGGCGCGTCGGTCTGTCGCTTATCATTAAATTTGTTTGCCGTCGCCGCGTTCCCGCGAATACGTAATGCAATATTCTTATTCATGAGATATTTATCGAAGCGTTGTGGCTTGTGCCACCACCGCACATCCTTTGAACTCCTGGTAACACACACGCCCAGAGTCCATGTCTTTGGTACCCTTATTTTTCGATGGAAATTTTGCGGCCTCGGACGAAATGGAGTAATCAACGACCACAGTGGCCAGTAAAAATAATAAAACACGAACTTTAACGAAAACTCACGTTTTCCTCATTTATTTGTGTGTGCGTTTGTCAATGATGACCATTCAATTCAAATATAATTTTGAAAATGATAACGTCATTGTTACGTCACACATCAAATCCAGAGTACTAGGAGATCATAAACAATAGAGGGTTCCACGTAATGGTGGCAGAAAGGGACACTAGAACTACACTACACCGCACCCTATTCCGGCCAGTGCAATATGGTAGCGTTGCTTGTGCGGCGTGTGCAAACTATATGTTAGAACACAAGTTCCTTTTGATTTTCCACGCCATCGGAAGGGTTTAATGATTGTTTATCTGCATAATGAGTTCCTGAAATGGCAATCAAAGCCGACCCAACCTTATCCCGCGCGAACTATCCTAAACGTTTCTTTTTTATTTCACGCATCCCTGCCTGACCCTAGAGAGCCACCGGCGACCTATTTTAGATTATTTCAATTAACCTTTCCCTGTTGACAGTGCAATTGCCTTGGGCAATGTTTATTTGTGTGTTTGTGATACTTACACCTATCTCTCCGTACACTCGTGCACAACGCCACATACACTTTGTCAATATGACAGTAACTATAAAAACCCTATCGTGATGTCGTATTGTCTTTAGAAATCAGCGATTGACAGACCGATCTCATCAGGTGAGTAGAGTTTAGATCTCAGCATTACAATTAGGAGCTATTTAAGCAATTCAAAGGTTCAGCCCTTAAATAAACTTCGTCGTTCAACCGTAAGCGATTATTCCGCCAATTATCCAGAACTGAGCGTTGTTTCAGACAAAAGTCTCGATTTACATCGTTTATCAGGCAATTGTGCTGTTTCAAAGATCAGATTGTGTGGAACGAGCCGTCTGGGGAGCCAATGACCGGGAGATGAGGAATGAGCTGATTTCGTTCGTTCATTTACCAGGAGACCATATTGTGCAAAGGTGTTGATTTCGCTATTGCGAGTATGTTACAGTGCTCTTTGATAAACTTTGAGAGGTGCAATTTTTTTCATAATATCACATCACGTTGGGTAATAGGTGATAGTCACAACGGATTAAGTATAAGGGCGTTAAATAAGTATATCTTTTAAAAGGCTTCTCTAACGCTTTAGCTAGTAAATATTACCAAATGGTACCCGTATTCTTTAGTAGTATGTCTTTGGATACCAGGTGGTAGGTATAATCCTTCATTTCGCAATTTTATATGTAATTTTCATACGAGTAGGTAGGTATATTTTCAATACATTTTTTTATAGGCTTGTGGCACCATGCAGTTTTTTACTTTTTTTTTCCAATAACACCTCAATAGAAAATATGTGGATGACATTACGAGGGTAGCAATATAATATAAATGAACATGATTTTAAGTACAAATGAAAATGTTTCTTTAAGTAGGTCAGCACTTAAATTTCCTACCATTTTCTGGCTGTTTTTTTATTCAAAATCCAATATTATAACTGTACTATTTCTCGGCCACTTCCGTCGTGCACGGCCATCCTGTCATTAGTGCTCGATCCCTCTACAAATATTTAAAGTCCCCGACGTTCGCCGGGACAAAATCTGCACCCTATTCACGGACCCCGCCCCTAACCGCAGGGGGCACTGCAGCATCCCTATTGCGAACTGACATCCTCTCTCTTCCATGCGATCCTGGTGCTTTTATTGCATATTCATGGCAGTTTTAGTTTTCGCAAACCCTTTACAAAGTTGGAAGTGCGGGGATCTACGGTCCCAAATAGTTCAGGCACGTGTCATGCATACGTCAAGCGTACTCGTGTTAGGGTACGTTCATGTTTCGGTTTCCTCTCTACATATAGTTCTGTAAATGTTTCCTACAAAATGTACATCTTGGACTAAAAGCACTTTCCTGGATTAAAAATGTTACCTACAACTAAAAGACGTCCTGAAACCACCCTTTTTGTTTTCCTCTCTGAATTAAAATCGATTCGCCGCTCTTGTTTGGCTGTTCGGTCAGAGTGGAGCAAAAATCGAGCACCGGGACACATCCTGCGCTTTTCTGCGGCCCTAATGGCCGTGTGAATTCATAATGCTCCCCGGGGAACTAGGCGCCATTCATTTGCTTCTTATTCTTTATTTCCGTGGTTTCTGCTAGATATTTTCTGTTGTGGGAATCTTGCTGTTTTTTGTTTTTCTGGCTAAGGGCACGTAGCACGTAAGCCATTCTTGCAGATTTGGCTGCTTTAATACGGATTCAATTGGCTTATTGTGTCATTTTGCCCTTTCGTGTTATACACTCACGAGCAAAATAATTGCATCAAAATCTTTTCTTCCGTCTGCAAGACAAACTTAGTAAACCATAAACAATTGTAGGTAATAGTTGAATATATGTATGTGTACTTAAATCATTTTATTTTGTTCATCATACAAAATTGTGTAACGATCTCATTATTTCAGCCTCAGGCTTTGGATCAGAACATATTTTTTCTCAAACATGCTCGGAAATGTTCGTGTTACTTTCAAAAAAAGAAGACGCGAGGCTGTCCATTGCCGGCCTTGGCCAGCAAAAACATTATTGTCGTGTGTGTGTTTTTTTTAATTCGCTTGCTATTTGAGACACCTCTGTAGAGAAACTGACAAATCCATGGAGGTAATAAGTACAACTTCCAAATCATCCACGATCATGGAAGTAGTAAATACTGATGTGGGGTAAGTGCGCCTAAATTTATTTCGCCCCTATGCCTTGTAAACAGCCAACTACTAGTTGAGTAATATTTATAGGTTTCGATATATTTATGTTAGGCGCACTTACCCCATCCTGGCGCACTTGCCCCGAAACTGAAATCCATGGAGGTAATAAGTACAACTTCCATGGCCAAATCATCTACGATCATGGAAGTAGTAAATACTGATGTGGGGTAAGTGCGCCTAAATTTATTTCGCCCCTATGCCTTGTAAAACAGCCAAGTACTAGTTGAGTAATATTTATAGGTTTCGATATATTTATGTTAGGCGCACTTACCCCATCCTGGCGCACTTGCCCCGACTGACCTTACGTATTTCCTCGCTGTTTGAGAAAAGCATTATATATACCTCGGCCGCAATTGCGATTGCCGGACTCGTACTAATAGAAGTCTTCGCTTCGCTCAGCCTTCTAACTGACTCGTCCGGCAATGCGCTACTTGGCGGCCTCTGCAATAATGTACTATTGCCGCCATGACGTTTCTAATCAGTCCACAAAGCGCTTGTAGCTATAAAAAATTACTCGTACCCAAATCCCGTGTAAAGGGTTGAAATTTTCTAATCGCATTACCAGGGCACCATGATTGGACATACGTTACTCGGGGGATGAAAAATGTGTGAGCGAAAGGGATATCTGTAACGAACCCTCGCAGATACCCATCTCACGATCACCCTTTTTGTTAAATAACCGTGGCCGATTGAATCTGGTTATTCGTGTGTGTAAATAAAGCCACGCATCGGCAGACAAATCAGTTGGTAATGTGGCTTTTAAATTTTGTAAACAAGCCGGGTATGATTTGCTAAGCAAAGGAGCCAGCGTAAACTTTTTATTTTGCGAGGAGATTGTTTATTTTCATTGTAGCTCATCCCATTTCACGGTGGCCGGTCTGAATGCTTCTCGTTTTTATTTCAGCCGTATACGGTTTGGCGTAAGTTAGCGACAAAAGGATTTGAAGACGGAGACACGTTCAAATAAAGTTTGTAGTTTGTTTGTTTTTACAATGTTACTACAGTGATATTTTCTAGTCTTTGAGATTGTATTCAACGTAAATTATTTATTAATCAAAAGACTGCCCTTTTTCTTGTTAGATTCTGTAGTTTATTTTCTTTTGACTTGTGCCGCATCTCGGCGGGTACCTACTACACAATTTGTCACTGCGATGCCTGCGTGCGATTTTACGGCCACTTTGTCTGTCCGCGGAACTAAATGCCCGTGTGAAACACGCCTCTCAGCCTCGTCTTTTAGCTCCGCGTTTTGCTTTATTCCTGGTACATAGGTTGGATTAAATCTGTCAAGAAATATTGTGCAAATTCGCTTTTTGTTTTCAAAATATATTTCGCATTGCCCGACTAGTTGACGGCATGTTCCACGCACTCGTCGTAATTGCAGTATTCGCAACATCACACCCATGAAGCCCTCTCGGTGCGCTGCTATCCTGGTAGGCCGCGGCTAAAGTGTGACGACACACCATGACTCATGGCGGTGCTCCCCATGTTTAATGGCGCCGTTATGAGTAAGTAAATTAGTAGTATATATTTTTAGAGCTTATGCATTGTATTCCAAGGGTTCTATATTCGGCGGTTAGGTTCATGTACTCCTACAATTTTACCTTACCTCTGTCTGGCCAGTTTAAATTGGCCATTGCTCATATTTTGACACGCGCAGTGGCCTTCAAAAATACACTTAACAGCAATGAAAACAGGTCACTTTGTATAGGATTTTCCATACAAAGCAATCCGTTTTTATTGTTGTTGAGTGTATATAAAGGGATATATACCTACTATCAATATTGTTTGGGGCGGGTCACAAATGGACTGACTGATCGATCAGCGCACTGCCGAAACTGCGGGTTATAGAAAGCTGAATTTTGGTATGTATCCTTGGGAGTGTATCCTAAAATAGGATTTCCCGAAATTCTTACGGGAAAAATGGGACCTAGGCGTGTTATACCGCGGGACGCGCTAATTATTTAAGTATATATTATTGCTGTATTTATATAATTGTTACAACATCTATACTAATAATAAGTCTGTAGAAGAAGTCGCGTCTGAAACTTGAAAATTAAAAGAAACTATCAAGTCGAGGGGACTATATAATATAAAAATTGATTGTAATTATTACACGTGTGTATGTATGTATGTATGTCCGGATTTAACTCGAAAACCACAGGACGGATTGCAACAAAATTTGGTAAGTACGGGGGTAGTTCATAACACTGGTCAACATACAGGCTACTTTTTATCCCGGAAAAATGCATAGTTTCCGCGGAAATGCTATTAACGAATTCCACGCGGACGAAGTCGCGGGCAGAAGCTAGTCTTTATCTAATTCCATTTTACTTAGGAATAAGTCGTCTAGAGATCTTCTACTATCTAAAGTCCCGCGCCTTCACATTTCAAAACGCTTCAATTTTTGTATTATTATTTAAAAAGCACCACCAACACTCTCAACGTATAGTTGATGGCTGTCTCAGCACGCACACATGTGTTGAGAGTGTTGGTGGTGCTTTTTAAATACATTGAAGCGTTTTGAAATGTGAAGGCGCGGGACTTTAGATAGTAGAAGATCTCTACCCGACGAAGGTATCCATATAACCCGCCATAAACAATAAGAACCCCGCGGCAGAGGGTGCAATAATTATTTTCATAATCACTAATGAAATAACGAGAGTCGGGTGTGAACCTTATTAGGGGCCATAACCGGATCTGTCCGGATATGGGCTGGCAATAATAACCGGCCGGGCACGCAATCGAGTTACCGGCCGGCCGGCAGTAGGTAATCGAGTTTATAAGTGACAGCCGGATCGAGGCGCGATCGGTTTTTTTATTGTAATCGTTATTTTTAAAACCCGGTTATTGCATCGGGTCAAGTTGTAAAAGTTTACGTCGCTGTTATTTGAGGTCGCTGTTGGGTTTTGGAATGGGTTAGGGTACTTAGAGTGCCGTTACACAGCACCAGAACAGCCTATTTACCTCCCACTCTCGAGCCTATTGTCATCACGAGGGGTTTGGACCCCACGCTGGCCTAGTGAAGTCCATAATCCGACTTCACACATTTCACTCTTTAATTCCTTTCCAGATGTGGGCAGGTTTCCTCACAATGGTCCATTCACCGAAAATCTCAGTGGATAATTCAAATTGAATTTCGCACACTAGGCTCCCACGCTCTGAAGTTTTGATACAATGTATTCGATCAAAATCAGCATACTTTTATGGTCTATGCCGAGTCCAGACGTTAGTGCCATCTACATATTAATTCCATTTAAAAACATATATTTTTCATGAAATAAAATCATATATTAAAAACCACTCCGCATGTATTTTTTATATTTATAGTGATGGACTTTTGATTATGTTTTTATGTCTTGTCCTTCCTTCTATAATCTGTGGTATTGTTTATTAATACTCATTCAAATGTTTATATCCAGATCTAGACAACCTTTTCAAGCGGTTTAGTTTCTAAACCCATAATGATCGATTCAGCAGTATAGATAAAGACGCTAAACGCGTAACAACCAAAACTTTCCAATTTAGGGCTACTCGTAATATTGGGTAGATACCAGAACTACAAAAAAATAACACATCTAAAAACGACAACAATCCGTGACTAAAGGAAACCTTCTAATTTGCACGTGTTGGCAATTTTTCCGCCCGTGCTCCCCGGGGCCGTGTAATGATAAAGAGCCACTCTTCAGCCCCCCACCCTGCACGCAGGGGGGTGGCCGAGCCAAGTGGAAAACTCACTTAATAAAAAATTAAACACGCCACGCTTTACGTTTACGTGGTCGGGAGATAAGAACATAAACATGGTGAATTTAATTTTGTGACGTCAGGTCAGACCAACGAATTAATTATGTTCATGAAGTTGATGTTATTTATAGTCACTAATATTATAATGATAGACTTCCGCGTAGGTCCCATTTTTTTCCTTTCCCGTAGGGATTCGGAATTACACACTTACATGAAACTTGGTATAAAGGGAGATAGTTCTAATTCTAAGGGAAGGACATATGCTACTTTTTCTCCCGGAAAAACGCATAGGTCCCGCGGGAACGCGGTAACCAAATTCCACGCAGGCGAAATCGCGGGCAAAAGCTAACAAATCATAGATTAAGAGGTGCCTATGATTTACATAGATGAAGTTTGGATACAATGGGAAGGATTGTCAACTTTTTATCTCGGGAATCATTTCTTAACAGCAAAAGGGGAGACGGAAGGAGGTATAAAATATCACGTAGACAGAGTCACTGGCGGAAATTCGTATAATATACTCGTAAAATCGGTTTTCCTTGAAAAATATTGACGCTCTTCAAATTTTTACTCGATTTCCCCTATGCCAATGCTACACCTAATACATACAGTTGTATAGCGGTGTGAAGGGTGTATGCGACCTGCTGTGTGGTTCTGCGATCCTAGTACCGCGCATCGCAACAACACGTGACGTGTCATTCCCACACGTGCAACTTTCCTGGCAATGTGTGCATGTTTGTCCCCTAGCAATTCTAAACTTCTACGCGTGTAAAAAGTGGGTTGGCTTTTACAACCCCGCCTGCCAGACCTCCTTTATTTTTATTATCGCCTAGTACAATAATACCATGGGGGTTGCAACTGGTTTGGCGTCATGGGTTTCACCACCCCATAGATCGTGTAGAACTTAATTGTCTGTATTTCTTTTACATTACGGTAGCCGTTTTGTAGAACTTTTTTCGATGTTTTTGACTGATATTGCCTTTATTTACTCAATATTTTTTTATTATTTACCGCTAATATGTGATGATCATGATGATGATGATGTTGATGATGACAATGACCGTATAATATGTAATTAGTTTATTAGAGTACACCTACCTAACTTGAATAGGGATAGCATTTTTAATAAGTTCTCAATATTGGTATTATTTAATGGTATATTTATTATTTAGCAATTTACTAATGAAGATATGATTACAACAAATAGTACCTTGTCACAATCAACTACCAAACAAAGTTGACGTTGCACGTTAATAGTTGTTAGACTTTAATATGCAAATGTCGTTCACTACGAATTAACATGCAACGGGCCTCCGGGGATGGTCTGTATTTACACACGTTCCGGCGCTAATGGCGGCTGCAGCTGCTGGTTAGTTTTCCTAGTATTCGTTTTTTGAATTGAATTTAATAAACATTTGTATGTAAGATTAACTAGATTAAAAAAACCGACAGAATACAAACTTTTGATATAGGTAGGTACCCAGTGTCACTCACACAATCAAAGACGGATCTAACGACACCTTACTAGCTAAAATCCCATCAAGCCGTTCAGGCTACAGAGCGTGCCAAAGAAACATTATGGGAGGGTTATATTTTTACAGTGTATGTATGTCATACACTCTAAAAATATCACCCTCCTTCCGGCGCAGTCGGGTAAAAAAAAGAAGCTATGGGGTTGCTTTTGTAACCAGGTTCTACACGGTAATTAAAGTCCCTTAACTATATACAAAATGGGACCTCATTCTTTTCCCGATTTGTATTATCAAATAATGGCCCAATCTCAATATACTAATCGGGAATCTTAATTCCGATTCTGTAGCTGGTACCGAAAATAGTCACCCAAACGGTACTAAAGGGAACTGTGAGGCAGTCAAATTCAAATTCAATCATTTATTCAGCAAATTGGCCACATAGGGGCACTTTTACACGTCAGAAATAGTTATTTGTTATGCAAGGCTGCAAAGTTGTTGTTTGCTGTGAGTGCGTGATTGAGACCCGAGTGAACGAAGGATTCTAGGGTTGAACCACGAGCGAAGCGAGTGGTTCAAATATAGAATCCTGAGTGTAACGAGGGTTTCAAGGCACGAGACAGCAAACGACTTTGCTGCTGAGCGCAACACAAAATTTTTCACCTCACGCGCGATTTTTCGGGAAGAAGACTTAGTTCGGCGTCACGTACAGTTTTAGGAGGAGTTAAATTCGTATCTTCATCGCTAGAATCGCTCATATTTTCTTTATTACTTCGTATAGGTATTCTAAATTACAAAACCAGCAATCTAAAATTTTTTTTTTTTTTTAATTTATGTTTTTTTTTCGGAGGTTGCGTTCCAAATCACTCCTACTCGTACTTCAAGATTCAATTATTCATTGAATACAGTTAAAATATACACATATTTAAGTATTTTTGTGATAAAACATAGTGAAATAATGAAATACATCTGAAACGGTGTATTATGAATATAATTTTATTAATGATGATATTAAGTAAACTGAACCTTTATTTTAATAAAACTCTCACGACGAATTGCGTTTCAGAACGTATCGCTGTTTTTTTATTGTGACAGTGGCGTCATGCGTCGTTCGAATTTCAAAAACACTTTCCACGCTAGCGGATAAAAACAACTTTTGCGCTCGGATATCAAGCTGCAAAACGACCACTTTCGAGCCAGTGAGGTGAAAAAGAATTTACCAGTTAGTTGAAAGTGACAAGTTCAGTCTCGACTCTCGATACAATACAATACAATTTATTGAACACCACACACTCAAGGATCAGTACAGACAGACATAAACGTAATAACATATTCAAACATTCGCAGAAACAATTCCGAAAGTCGTTACTGCGAATTTTTCCCATGTCCTCTGGCCATTGTGCGCACAAAAGGCGGCCAGGCGCTGCAGGGATTGACCGATCGTGCAAATTGAATGTCCGAACACGACACGGGCCGTTCCATTGTCCAGCCTCCAAGATATAGCCAATATTTCACTCGGTCACAATCACAAGGTATTGAGAGTGCGGGAACTGAAAGACGCGGGCCGATTCGTGTTCAGTCAGCCGTGAGGGTGGGAAAGTCATATTAGCCCGTAATGTAGCCTTGGCTACATTAGGCCGATACAGATGGGCTGCGAAGCCTGCTTATTAGGTGAAGACGAGATTATCGTCACGCCGCACCTTTTAGTCGATGTCGCGTTAAAGGCGGGACCTATTAAGATATTCTACTTATCCGAGAGATTATTCTTTTTGGCAATTTTTTAAACTAACTAGTCGTCCCGGTGAACTTCGTATCACCGGAAGGAAATTCCCATACAAAGTTATTCTTACACTTTTCCCGTTTTTTTTTTTTTGAACCTTTCCAGAATCCCGGGGAGTAAAACAAAAAAGAATCAGCCAATCGGTCCAGCAGTTCTCGAGCCTTAGCCAGACTAACACACGGCGATTCATTTTTATACATAAAGAACAAGACTACGTTCACTCAGTGAACCCACGTGACCACTGTGCCAGTCAAAGCCTTGTCGCAAATGATAATGTCAACCTTAAAACTCTGGTTGAATTAGATCCATATTAACTACAGTGTGATTTTTTACATATTGTACTTTTTATAAGTATTAAAGATCTCCATTGTATTTATTCTTTTACAAATGGAGAACTGACACCTTCGTCGATCATGTGAGGTCTGGTCTGTAAATCTACACTCAACAGCAATGAAATCGGGTCACTTTGTAAAGCATTTTCCATACAAAGTGACCGGAATTCATTGCTGTTGAGATAAAAATGCATGAAATAAATAGCTCTTCCTACTGGGGCACCTTGAAAAGTTAAGTCCAACTTGATTCACGACTAAAGGCTCAACAAAAAGAACATTAAGGCGGGCAATCCCGGATCGTTTCTCCCGACGGGACGCTATTCCCGAGATATTGATACGGTTGGTACCAGGAACGCATAGCACAACCGGTATATCGACTCAGCATCTTGCAACTATGCAACGGATCTGTAGCCTGCATTGTTTATTTTGTCCTTCTCGTCCTTTAAATAATCCACGCGTGCGAACGAGACAGAAATACCCATTAGTCATTGTTTATTTCTTTTGTTGCAGCTTGTGGGCGGCGAGTTCGACATGGAGTTGAACTTCGTGATCCAAGACGCGCAGAACATCCAACACATGCTCGAGCTCCTTGACCACTGTCCGCCCAGCTTACAGGTACAGTATAACAATAACATGCATATCTTCTTTATTTTCTGATAGCCTGGTATAGTATAGCCAGACTCTGGCAGGTAAAATAAAGTGACCATTTCACATTTGGAGCAAAAATTCCTAAGTAGCCTGGGTTGCAACAAAAAGTTAACGTTTTTTAAATATGGCCGCATACGGGCATTTTAATACAAAAAATTACCGACATACAATAAGCTAAGTAAGTACATCTTCTGTATGTGCATCAAAAGTAGAACCAATAGATACCAGCCATACCGCCCTTTTCTGTAGATTTTTTTTGTTCTGCCCGGGTTCCTTTTATATAAAAAAAACATCATGCTCCGTTGGTTTTTGTTGAGTGTTCCTAAAATTTGTAAAGCTCCTCATGATCTCTGAGATCCTGGTCCTAAAGTAGATCATTATTAGCCCTTTCACTGCCTAATTGGTATTTATTATATCGATATTTTGTAAGTCGATAAGTTTTATTTATCAACCATTGCTATGTTTGTAAAGGCATTCCAGGAATCTATTTTCTGTAAATAAATGTGTTTACCTTATTTTATGTTATTTATTTCCGTACGAATGTTAATGCGTACGTGTATTAGATTCTCCTTTTTGGTTAAATATTTAGCAGGTAGCGAAACTTTTCATACTTATTCGTCGAAAGTTTTTTCTATCTTGTACAAAAGAGACGGAGTATAAAACGAATAGGGTCGTTTTCGTTTTTTGCTGAGTCGTGGGCGTAGCCTTTCTTCTTAGTTTATTTTTGTTAGAACCCCCGTAGCTAAGGATACCTCCTGTTTTCTGATGCTTTCCTAACACTGAATTAGAACGAATCTAACCCTTTAGCTCCTTGTAAGGGCAAACAAACTGAGCAAATATCATTTGATCATTTTAGACTAATCTAATGTTATAAATATTGATTAGATATTATTGAAATATTGAAAAACTGATACGGATATTTTTTACCTGTGTATTTGCCACGCCCTAAGATGATCCCGTTCCTTTGAACCTCCTTCTAGTTTCTGAGATCCTAATATTAAAGTAGAACAAATTAACCCTTTTGCTCGTTGCTTGGTGGTTTCCACGAAGTTTTAAATCAATATTTGGACGGATGCAGGCTTATTAAAGCATTTAATGACCTACATGGTTTTTTTTTTATATTATGATTTATAAGTGATAACCTACCTAAGGAAAGGACTCCTTCGCCCCGCCTCTCCTAATGCCGCTACCTGTGAAACGTCCTCCCTTGTTCCCTCTAACTCCTAAAGCTTTATGATTTCCTGCTCTGAAGTAGATCATGATACCAACCCTTCTGATATGCAGAAAACCGGTTTCATTAGTGAATTCTATGCTGTTAATTTTCACCGGATCCCTTGCCCACTTACCGAATGACGGTAGCCATCAGAACAGACCTTGCAATCCTTCCAGGTGTTATCACCGTCAAAATTTACGATGGTTACCTTATGATGAGAGGACAGGCCTGTAGTTAGACGTAATAGGCTGTAGTATTATCTTGAACGGTAAAGTCGTGATTTCTTTTTTCTTCCCTTCGAGGCCTTACTCGAATGGTCGTTTAAGTTTCCTTCCTACATGTATCCGGGCAAACGTTCTGCAATTCAGCGCGTCATCGCTCCCCCGGCGGCGGTAACGAGCCTCGATCTCCTCGGCCGACATGCATCCCTGGTAGACGGAGATTGCATTACTACGCGACGTTAGACCGAGAATTTTTATCCTTTCGCGTAATCTTTAACCGTAATCCTCCCGTCTTCATTTAAGGCCGTTCCTATACCTAGCTCAGCCGTCACTGTCACTCGTGCAACGAATGCAAGAGAAAGCGCTGCGCACAAACCGCCCGATTTAGTTAGTATTTAACGCGTTTTAATTTCTATAAAAACATCGTCTAAAAACATGGCATTTATAAAGCTCAATGTATGCATATAATATGGATAATTTTTCTGTTACATTTAGTTTTACACTGTTGATAAACTGGAGTAAAGTTGGATTAAAGGTCCGAGTTAGAGGTTACTTTGGAATTAAATTGTATCGAGCGAAGTTTCTTGAAACGTGTTACGAAAGCTGTCAAAGTAAGGATGATATAGGTAATCAAATATGACATTTTTTCACATTTTTAACTTTTAACATTTCTTAGAAAAGTATGATCTTACATGAGCAATTTGACGACACTGGATCATTTACGGCCTTAAGCAGTTCGTGCAATTTCAGTGAAAGTGTAATTTTTGAATGCAAATTCAGTTACACAGCCTTTACCCTCATTAATTATTGACTCACCCAAAAACTTGGATTAATTTTGTCTTTTTATTCTTTATCTTTTTATACGTGTTCGATTGGCGTAACGCAATATTTTGACGTCAGCATTACACATACCTACTAACATAGCTGATACCTATTATATTACCTATCATGTTATGTGTCAATGATTTACTTCGACATTAATTGTCAAACTAATCTAATTCCCAATAATCGAGTCATAAAACTTAAATTGCGCTCCGATAACAGAAAGGTAAGCGCTCTAGTTATTTTAGTAGTGACCGTTATTTTCGCCATCGTCGTTCAGGTTTCCGTAGTGTAGCGGTTATCACGTGTGCTTCACACGCACAAGGCCCCCGGTTCGATCCCGGGCGGAAACAGATATGCTTTTTTTTACCTTTTTATTAATTTGTTTATTTTAAATTGGAGATTTATCATCATTTAATTATCATATTTGTATGACGTATAGAAACTAAACTACGATGCTTTTTCGAGATATCGCTTAAAAACTAACTCACTAGAATAGTTAAACCTCTAGCCCTACTTGCACCAAGCTGCTAACTTCGAGTTAACAGCTTAATTTAGATTTATTTGTATGAATTTGACGTAGGTTAAGAGACTAATCCGAGGTTAGCGGCTTGGTACAAGTGGGGCTAATCTTAACTATAGTACGTTCGTCGTAAGAATGCAGTGAGTCATCAGTGCAACTACAGGGTAAAGGTGTATCCACCAAGGTGTTAAAATCAAAACGATTTTTTGAAGACAAAATTTTAATAATAACATAGAAATAAAGTACAAATGTGTATAATACAATACACACAATACACACCACATGCAGTTGCTGTTTTTAGCACTATACTGTCCATAGTTGCACTCAAATCCGATTCTTTTAAGTACTTAAAGACGTTATAAATAACTCTTCTTTCCCCGCTATGAATTATCATTATTATGTATTATTAGGTCGCGTAGATTTGGAATCCTTCATATTTTTCTTTGCTTCGTGCGGCTGGTTTATGTATGTTTATCTTTTATATAATTTTTGTGTACGTTTATGTAAATTTATCCTCTTTTGAAATTATTTGTTATCTTCCTTGTATTTCTGTAGTTTCTTTCTGATATTGATGCACCTACATTTTTCTTTCTGTTTGGCCTTATGGTTGAGTGGTAGAGAATGTCTTTAGGCATTAAGTCCGCCAATTGTATACATTTTTTATGTGCAATGAAGTTTAAATAAATAAATAATTATGGAACCACTTTTATTTCTACGAATAGGTGAGGTGTTCATTTTTAAAGTTCAATTTAGTTAGCACACTACTGACAAGACACAACCGTTGCGTTCGAAAGCAAGCCTTCAACTGGTCACTATAAACTTGCCGTTACTAATTAGTGGCCCTTTGATTGGTTAGGAGGCGTGGCTAGGCCGGCCTAGGCGGACAATGATGACTCACTGCATTCTTACGACGAACGTACTATAATGTAATGATACCTAAATGAACTCAAATTCACAAGTTAAATATAACTTACGGATGTTGCAAAATCGCTTCTCCTGAAGATCATAAGGAAAATACCAATTTGGCCATAAGTTGGAGATTCTAGTGGAAGTAACAGCATTTTCGCTTATAAATATTGTCATCAAAATATAGTAGCATATATCGGATTCACATAAATATGGATTACGCGGCGTACCTACAATATAGCGAGAAGACGAAGTATCGCATTTATTCGCGTAGAGTTATTTCTTTGTTAAACAGCTTCTATTGTGCCGGAGCAATATTCGGATCTCATTTAGATTACGTTTGGAGATTGCAT
The DNA here is from genome assembly GCA_963971205.1 of Aethes cnicana. NCBI lineage: Eukaryota > Metazoa > Arthropoda > Insecta > Lepidoptera > Tortricidae > Aethes > Aethes cnicana. Next base: position 12,158,308 of record OZ020289.1, on the reverse strand, counting down.
CCAACTGTAGTTTCTGTGTGAATTGTTGTAGGAATTAACTCTGTTTCTGATGCTGTTACAGACGCCATCTCGGTAATCTTAGGGGATTAGTGTGAGCGGGACAAGTGCCCCTGGAACTAAGTTTGGGCTCCTAAGGTCTTTAATCGTGATCCCTGAAACTTCTACGAGCCAAGCCCTTTATCTGATGTCATGTTTATCTAATAAAATGAACCACTGTGGAAATTTCCATTTGAAAAGCTCAAAAGAACAAAGATGTCCAAAGTACACGAACGGTTCATGCTTGTAAAAATTTCAATCGCTCTTATTTTATTTTCGAAATGTAAACATAGATACAATCGGCTCGTCTATTTACGTTAGCGATAACTGCTAGAGTAGATAAATCAATAACTTCAATATTTTTTCACTCAATTGAAATAATCTGGATGTTAATATCACTTTACTCCAATTAAATATTATGGCGGGGCGCCTGTAAAATTGTGCTAGCACAAATATGTTTATTATATTTTATTTATTGTGAACCGATTTCGATGATTCTTTTTTAATCGAAATGTTTGGTCCCATTTTAATTTGGTTCAGTTCTGATGATGGGATCCATAATAAATGAGGGAACTCCTCAAGATTTATTAGCACATGTATGATTTTGGCATCAATTTCAAAGACTACCTACAGTGAGACTTCCGTCCCGTTGCACCCATGTTTGGACAATGCAGCCAAAAAATATTGAAATTAAAAAAAAAAAACCGAATTCAAATTGTCGGACAGCCTGTAAAGTCGGTGTCAAGTGAACCAACCCAAAGCTGATGACAATCTTATAGTACCTTGACACCGACTTTGCAGGCTGTCGGAGTTTGAATTAGTTTTTTATCCAGTACGTTCCATTGTTGTTGTTTTTATCACGGCGGCTTAGTTGCTCGTTGCTCGCGTCGGGGCTTTTCTCGAAATAATTACACCGTCGGCTCTAGTTTCATGTTCACGACTTATTTTTATTATGCCCTTATTTACTCTTTTGCCCTTATTTATTCTTTCATCGGTTGATATTCTTGGCACGGTCGTATTTTCTTACTTCATTCAGTAAGTATCCTTAATTATGTGGCATGGATGAATCGCACGCGGAACAAACACGTTTTTGTGTGACGGATCAGTGTCCCGTTTTCACACCTACGCACTTTCTACCAGGAGCGCAGGAGACGCAGGAGGTCGCCGGGCCTGCTAATTAAGTAAGTGATACATCACAGTGAGAACAGTCTAGTAAACAAAAGGTTCACGTTTTTAACCGTTGTTGCTGAGGAATAAGGTTCTAGATGTTTTTTTCGAGCTCGGCAGTGATGGACGACCGGCCGAGTGACGGCACGGATTCCGCGTTCTCATCTTATTAAAACGTTTTGCTTCAAGCCACATGTTGGTAGGGACCGAGCCATTATCGTAGTGTGCCTTGCTTTAAGCTGACAAATTTAGGTTTTTGTTTGGCAATCTGTCTAAATATAAACGCAACAATTAGGTTGAAAACTTTGAAGGGAAAGAATCAAGTCGTTTTTAGCTTCGGAAAAGAGTATCGAAAGGAAGTCGTTAGCAAAACAACTCCGTTTAAAATATTGCGTGTTCAAACTTATTTCCGGACGGGAAAGTTTGGTTGAGGTCGGAGCCGTAAAATAAAAAAAAGTACAAGTCGACCTTCGATGTTTCCAACAAAACATTATTTCTGAGTTCTTGAAGAATATTTCTCGGCAACAAAAGGTTACACAGCGCCTATTGTTCTTAATAACATCGCCGGACCATACCAAAATTAATTTGGAGTTAGAGGCAAGCGGCCGATTCATCCGGGCCCTCCACATTCTTCTCTCAAGGGCCCTCTCATGTGTTGCGAGTGCTTGCCAAGTTTCATAATACATAGTATCAATTCTGAGAAATATTCTGGTGGTTTATCCGTTGTTCGGTTTGTTGGCTCCGTCACGTACTAAATGAACACACGCCGCGACGCGTCGCCGGAACTCCCGCGGCTAAGTGAGTGGAAAGTTTGCAATGACGCGCCGACTCATTACTCCGACATTTTATCAACCCGCGAGACCATCGGGAAGACTCGAGTAAAATAAACAACGGCCCCAAAGCGGAAAATGCTTTTTGCATGAATTAAGTTGTACTCTAAAAGCACTCTAGTAATTATCAAAGATCAATTTTGCATTCCGGATAATGAATGAATTAAGCTTCGAGTTTACGGCAGAAGAATCTTCAATGAAAACCCTCAGGATTCATCAAATAAAAAAGCAATTCATTGTTTACGAACAATTTGGAAAGTAAAAATCTGATATTTTACATGTTTCATAAAAGAATCACGTGTCATACACACGCTAGCTACCAAGGCGTAAGGAAGATGCAGGAGGTTCGTGCATTCCTACAAACAGGCCCTAAAGGGTGTGCATATTATGGGCGGAGTCCCGTGCAGGCCGGTTGCAATCCCATTGGGTGCATGCGACGGCAAAATAAAAAATAAAAAGTTTAACGTGGGGCTCAGGTAGAGACGACTTATGAATGGCCTCTGTAATGCCAAAGGCATTTCCAAATTACACAAAAACATTCGCGTCTTATGTTAATGCATGACTTTACAATGCCATTAAACGGAGGCAAGGAATCTATTAAGAACTCGGTTACAATTTTCGCCTCGAATTCCTCCGCGAAGCCGAATCGTGAGAATTCCCACTGAACTTGTAATTCCGCTGAGATTGTTCTGTTAACCGGAGAAGAATGTAATGCAATTACAACCTCTCTCGTTAGCCGAGAATGGGACCTTTGTTTCATACTTCACTTCTGCCGCTTTTATACTCCTAACACCTTATGGCCAACCGTAGGCAATGTTAGAAAAAAAAAGGATATGAAACACATTGTCTATGCGTACTATTCGTAGCAGGTGCGAATTTACCACATAGTACGAGTAAAAAACGAACCATGGAGCATTCTGTTCCCAATGTCTACTTTTTCTACCTCCTGCAGCCTTCTGTTGCCCGCTTATCCCTGGGAATTAAAATAGGCGTGTGGGACTTCAAATGACAGGCAAAAAAGGGCAGGCAAGGCAAGGCGTATTGAAAACTCCTTCTAGCTTATGTTGTCCCCGTGATCTTGGGAATATATTTACTTATCGAGTCATTGGTTCGTTACAACGGAAGATGGAGTTTTTTCAAGTAGGTAGAATAAACATTCAGCTTTTACTTGAATGCGCAACTGATGAACGCGGGTTGGATTAAGAGTTAATTAACAAGGAAGCCCAGCGGAAAATCTAGTTACACGTAAATTTAATTTTGGTAGTATGCTAATGCCACTGAAGTTGGCAAACTCGTGGGGTCGACACAAAATTCCGACACATCGACAAACAGTTGCAACATAAAATTAGTGTGAATTAAGCAGAGCGTTGGATGAAAATTATGGGCGTTGCAGCGAAAGAATTTCATTAAAATTTAAAATATTCCACGTCGCGTGCGAAAAGCTGGCGGGAAGCTGGAACGGCTCGGACAAACAAACAGGAGAGTAGAATTCACCGTAATGCGCCGCATTGTCGCGGAACGCTGCAGTTTTACAGAAGGATGTTCCTAAAAAATGGAGCCCGTTTTTCCTTAGTCCTGTTAGTTCTTTCGTCCTAATTAGTTATGTATGAAGCATGTAACAGTAATTATTGTTTTGAATGTAGTCACAAGACTTAATTGACTTATAACCATATGATTTTTTTATTTTTTGAATTCCTTACTTCATAATTTCAATTGATTTTACATCACCTTGGCCGTAAAGTGGGATTTTCTGCCCGCTACGCGGAGAGAAAATCTCACTTCTTGGCCAAGGCAAGATGTAAAACTTTTGACAAACCACGAGCGGTAATTCGTAAAGCCCCAGATCGCATATTTATGGCCCTCACCTTTGGTTCGGGCCACAGAAACCTGCGATCTGGAACGTTTACGAATTCACCACCCTAGGTCCTTATTACAGCAAAGGCCACATAGAGTCGGAATTTCGATACATCCATAAAAAATCTGAATTCTGACTGTATGCCCTCTTACATTACGGCCACTGCTTCACGGGTACCAGGCGGTCATAAGATACGAGACGTTCTCCACAGGCGGAGATATGGTCGGTGTTCATCGCGATCCTGCGCAAGAGCGTGCGCAACCTGCAGGCGTGCACCGACGTCGGGCTCATCCACCACGTGCTGCAGCGGCTGCCGCGGGCCGACACCGTCGTTGCAGGTAATTGTTAGTTTGAAGGATAGGGGAGCGGAGGAAATCAAACGTGCGCTCAGAGACAACACCTGTATTCGACTGCCGAGCCCGGCGGGCGCAGCCGCCTCTTATAACTATACTTATTAACTATCAGTAATTAAATATGCGCCCACTTTTTAAGGCTGTCCGCCAGTACAGCCTCATGTTGTATTGTGGCACAGAATATTTAATAGTACTACATACAGAATGGCCACGGAATCACCCGCCTGAATCTAGCCGGCGCGCCAACTCGCCCTTACGGTCATTTGTTTCATCCGGAGATGGAGAGTGAATCATTGGCCCGCGTAGTGGTACACATACAGTTACAAGTGTACAGACGTCCTCGCACGCCTTCATTCGAATTGTGTTCGAAATTGTGCTTTTATAGGCCGTGTCCGCCCTGTGATTGTGGGAGGACAGATCTCCACAGTTGCGGCCATCTCACATTGTTAGTAAAAAGTACCAAAAGTCTTTTTATGTTGGCTCCGGCCCCATGAATGCGAATCACCGGGTCCCGTGACATGAAAATGTACCAACAAATAATAATTGATGTCAGTTTATAAAAAAAAACTCACAATAACATACTCCGTGGAACCGTTTCATAGAGCTTCTGTTTGTGTTGCGAAAAATGAGTTAATTTACACAATTAAGATAATTACTGTCACTTTTTGAATATCTTTTTCTTCAACCCTCTGCATTTTAAGAACTATGTACAGTCAGCAGCATAAGTAGATAAGCTGTCCAGGTGTTCAAAATGACCTACACACGACCTTATTCTTAAGACGTTAAGGGCGTGTGTAGGTCATTTTGAACACCTGGACAGCTTATCTACTTCTGCTGCTGACTGTATGACCCGTTTCCCTTTGAGTTGAAAGCTCCTTTACCGTTTTGTTACCCTGGTATGCCTGTGAACTAATAGGAATATCAACGTCTTAACTGCCTGCCGTAGCGTCTAAAAAAATGCCCACTAAAAGTGACTCTTTACAATTTTATCTATAGAAACATGCCTTATGGTTACTTTTCACTCCTCGTCGCCTCTTATGTCCTAGTATTTGTGGGAACTAATTGCAACCCTTTTCTCATCATCATATTTTTATCATTCACTTTCGGAAATTAGTTTAAAATGTCTCTTGGATCTTTGGAGACACGTTAAGTACAACTTTTTTTTTTTTTATTTGCGTAGCTCCACTACCCTTCTGATTCCTTGGTAATAGTGTGAACAGAAATTTTACACCCATTGGAGATCCCTTAACTTAAACCCCGCCTTTTTCTTTTTTGTCATCCCTTTGCCATCTGGCTCCCTTCGACTTCATTCATACATAACAAGGTGTCTTCGTCTCCCGTCATTCCCTTTTTTATTGCTCCCATGTTTTTTTGCTGCCCTAGTATCCCTGAGAAACACCAAGAAACATAACGTCTTAAATATAAGTAAATTCCAACGTTCTGATGTCACTATGCGAAGATTTTTAACCGTTTCAGACCGCTGTAGCACCATTTTATGCTACGGTTTGGATGAATGCCTCTTAAATAACTAGTTTTCTTTGTGTTTTTTGGATTTGTAAGTCTGACTGCAACATCGGCCATCTTACTCATAAATCTTATTTTCTGCTATGGCGACTAAATTTAGTCTTCTGTTATTTTCTGATTTACTGGTAACGTCTCTGATATCATTACACTCAAAGTCGGCAGTCCCGCCCGATATTAGCCCCGCCTATTTTTATTTTCCCACGTGTAATTTAAATCACACCCCAATGACTCAATTGTAAGCTTCTCCAATTTCTGTTACCTTAGTATGTTCAAGAAACACCAAGAACTTTGGACGTCTTGAAAAATTTAACTTAAACTTTACATAATTTATTTTGCACGCCCAGAATACCGCGTTTCACATTGCTATCATTTTGTGTTATCTGAATTTTAAAAATTGTTTCCACTTATCACAATCGCTTTTCTCAAGACTCTTGTTTCCTATGGCAATAAAAATTTATAACGCAATCCCTATGTCGTGGACAGACCTTCCCAAAGACAAACTGTTTTCCAAGTTGTCAAATTTTCTGCTTGAAAAGTGTTTTTATTCGCTGGAGGACTTTTTTGACACAATAAATAATAAAACTGACATGAAGATGTAGTTAATAGTGTCTTGTAATTAATACTTTCATTTTATAATATTATTTTATTTTATTGGATGTGATGTTTATTGATTATTTAATGTAATGTAGGTATTTAATATTATGACATGTATTTTGTGCTGTTTCATTTTTGGTTTTAATTAAATTTGTGTAACTGTCTGTAGACATAATTATACTTATTATATAAAAATATTGTATACCGTAGATCGGTTGATTAAGACACGGACTTGTGAATATTATTATAACACCTATGTATACTGTAGCGGGGGGTTGATGTTAGCTCAGGTAGATGCTGCAGGCACGGAGATCAGCGGTGGAATCCGAAGACACGAAGACGATGCCTAGCTTATTAGAATATCTAAATCTTGAAGACTGGCCTATTACTGCCCTAACACTGTCTAACTAAGGAATAATAGATTTTAAGTTGAATTGATATTATATTTTGAGAGATGCGCACATTACCAAGGATAGTAAAAAAACTAAATAATAAAAGCTACACAATATTCTACGCTTAAAATTACCTATTTTTGGAAGAGAATGTGTCAACTAACCGATTGTACTCGGCCAGTCTCCACATTTCCCTCCTCCCCTTTCGAGGAACCGCCTAGCTAACGAAGGCCCTACCCTACGTCGAAATTTTTCTTTTACAAAACTAAGACTGTTCCTGTGTAAGGAATAACCAACCTTTCCATCCATATTCATTATATATAATTAACACTCTTAAAAGAAAATCTGAATCAATAATAAATATTAGAAAAGGTGGATTTCGGACCAAAAACAAATTTCGACGAAAAAAAAAATGTCCGCAGACAAGAATAATCGGACTAACCTAACCTGATACAATATTGTTCAAAAAGCTAAATTATGTAAACTTTGAAACCTCTCCTTGCAATAAAAAATTACAGACTTGCGGAAGTCACATAATTTTCCTTTAAAAGGTAAGCTTTAAAGCAAACGAGCGACCGCACAAAAATTATTTTAAAGATTCTCTTCTTGGCGATCCATGGGGTGCAGCCCCTTACATATGAGGGGTCGTCTGCCCGCCCATGGATATACCTCGAAGACACGGTCGTAGAGTAACTTCCACAAATCGCCACGGTGACAGCACATGAAAAAAAACAAAGGTGTGAGCATGGTCTTTAAGCAACATATTATAAATCATAGCTAGGCAGGTTCTAAAGAGAGAGAAAAAAAAATAATTAAAATTAATTAATTTGTTTGAACACAAAGGCAGCTGACAGTTATTTAAAAAAAAAAATGAAAAATAATTAAAAAGGGATCTCTATGTTTATTTATTACTGACTATGACAACGGTATCATAAATATTATTATGAAACCGTTTATTAATAACTAATCATTGCCATTTATTTATTTAAATTCATTAGGCAATGTGCTCGATACAATAGCCTATAAAAGAAAAACACTAAGAATAGAATCACTATGTCACTGAAAGAAAAAGTCATCATCCTAATAATTATAAAAGACACATATATACACATTCTACACACAGGTTACGCTTTCTACATCAAGAAATTCTCAATAATTATACACTATACACTATCTACATTATCTATATACATTGCATACCTCAACATCTTCGCTACGTATACCTAACTGCATAACTACACTAATTCCTACGCAATACCTAGACCTATGCAAGAAGTAATATTTTCAATATAAAGAAATACTACTACTTTAAATAATACTACTTTTATCACCACCAATGATAATCATTGCTACTTCAACTTCAACACCTCTATATATTCTAAGTACCACCTTTTAACCATTATAAAACTCCTACCTATTCAAGCACTGCATATTCAATTACCTTTAATTAATATAAAAACTTCCTACCTATTCATATACTTTACGTTATTATTTATTTCATAAGTATTTGTTTACCTATAAACCATTTATTATCATTTGACAAATATGTCACAATGTCATGTCAAAGATTTACTCTTCATTCAAAATCTTTTTAAATGACAACTACAAAATTCGCCATAAAGGTTTCTATTCACGAACATCCTATCACAAACTTTATTTATTTATCCTTCATTCACAATACCTACGAACTATTTGCTCTATGAATGAAAATATTAACTAGGTAGGTTAATATTTTCATTCATAGAGCAAATAGTTCGTAGCCATATAAAATATTAATGAGAAATATTTTGAAATATGACAAAGTCTATCATATATCAAAATAAACATTATTATAAAAGTAATTATGTTCAATATAAAATAAACATTACGAGTATAGAAAATTTTACCTGCCTTTCACGAATAAAGAAATATTGGGGAGAAATACGTAATAATAAGAAGAAAAATTATGATCACAACATAAGAGAACTTTGAAGAAGAAATCTATCGTTCCTGACGCAGCATGAAGAATAGTCCGTGATTTGCTCCAACGGATTCTTGCTCCAGAAAAGTGATCGAAGTGAATTTATTTAGGATTATAAAAAAAATATAACAATATTACATTATTCCTCTTGAATCTATCGTTATTATTTGTAATGTAGCAAAAGGACAGTAGAATATTGTTAAAAATAATTATTGTGATTCTTATGGGCAGCCATTTTCCTCAAATAAATGAACGTGGTGCATATGACAATGGATGAAAAATTTGATTAATATAAATAAAATCGGTACAACCGTGTTTTTCGCCATGTGGTTGTCCATTCCATCATCATCATCCTTGAAAGCGCTTCACCATCATCTTCAAGAGCGCGACATCCATTTCATTGTCGATTTTTTCTCGTTCCGCGCGTGTTTTTCCTTCCATCGAGAACGGTTCCATCAAATGTAGATGTTCTCCTTTCCATCGAGAACAGCTTCCACCGAATGTTGATGTTCTCCTTTCCACCGAGCGCGCATACACCAAATGTAGCGGGGGGTTGATGTTAGCTCAGGTAGATGCTGCAGGCACGGAGATCAGCGGTGGAATCCGAAGACACGAAGACGATGCCTAGCTTATTAGAATATCTAAATCTTGAAGACTGGCCTATTACTGCCCTAACACTGTCTAACTAAGGAATAATAGATTTTAAGTTGAATTGATATTATATTTTGAGAGATGCGCACATTACCAAGGATAGTAAAAAAACTAAATAATAAAAGCTACACAATATTCTACGCTTAAAATTACCTATTTTTGGAAGAGAATGTGTCAACTAACCGATTGTACTCGGCCAGTCTCCACAATACTTACGCTTAATCAAACAATAAATGAAATTCTGATTCTGATTCTATAATATCGGCCACCTTAGCATTCGGTATTAATAATATGAGTAGGTATACGAACCAACTTTATTTTCAACGTTATTTTCCCCCATAGAATCTTACAATGGCATCGCAGCTTTTGAAAATTGTTCTGCTGCACTTTTCCCATTCTCTGGTAACTGTAAAAAGTTTGAAATATGTCCTTCTTCGACTATCGTCCCCAGTCATCCATTTAAAAATGGCTTTGTAGCCCCGCCCGTTTGTGTTTTTTCAAGTTTAACCTGAGACGTTCAGCATTCAGAAAAACACACCCCACCCCATTCATTATGTTACCTTCTGCTATTTTTGCTACCCTAGTATGCCTGAGAAACTCTAAGGAGTTTGCAGTCTTGGAAACTTTAATTAAAGACTGAGAAAAGAAAGATTCCACTTGCTATTTTTTTTCTAAAATATGTAGTAGTTACTAAAAATTTACATACTGTTTAAAATATCTCAAGAAAGAGTTATTGGGTCTCCTCCTATAGCCTTCTGATTACCTGGTAACTATGTGAAAACAGTTTAACCCTTCTGTTTCCTTAATACCGCGTGAGCAATAGCAGCCAAGAATACCTAATATTTGTTCATCTCTGAATTTCCTCATGTCATCGGAGTCAAACGCTTCATAAAGGCAAACAAATACTAAAGGCTCAATTGTTAATGGAACCTTAGGAAATGATTCTCATTAGGTTTCATTGTGTCGTGTTAAATTTGCCTGCCACAGTTGCCACACGTCGCCCCTTATCTCCGCCCTTCCCATTAATATTTCTTACCTGCTCTTAGCACAAAGAACGCATCCCCATAGCGTCGTCTTTGTAAGCTCCTGGTATTTCTGCTTCCCTGGTATACTTGAGAAACGTGAAGAAACGAAAATGAAACGTCTTAAAACCAGTCAAGAATAGTATAATATAGTTTTGGTGTAAGCATCCGTGGGAAAGCTATGGTTTGGTGGTTTTCATTGAGTAGGTAAATGATCATAGTTTTTAGATGTACTTACTTGACTCCATTCATTATTTCTCTAAACTCGTATTTGCCTTATCCTGGACTCCTAGCTAGTCCTGATCTCCTATTAATAGTGGAAAAATGATATACCTAAACATATCTTCGGTAAAGACGAAGAATTAATTGAACTTGAATTAATATCGTTATTTCATTTGTCTCTTCTCTCTCGCTTACTTGCGAGTATTAAGTACCAAACACTTTTTTCTAATATTTTACATGATTACATGACACGACATCTCCCACCAATAGTAAAATAATGTAAGTACATATACCTAAGTATACAGATATTATTTTACTAGTTCTTTGTGTTGAGTCTTTATCGTAAACAACCAAATCCAATTGGAAACCTGGTAAACTGCTTCTCTTAACTTCTGATCCTCTGGTAGTCATGTGACAATTTTAACCCTCTCAATTTCTATAATATTGTATGGACATAGATAAGGTCCACATAATGTTTACCTGTTTTTTATGTTTCTATATGCATCCATATTCATTGATAATATAATATTTGCAATTTCAAATTCGCTTTAGTATAAAGACACAACTCTTACTTGTGCCTGATGCCCTAATAAACGTGAGAATGTTTATCAGATGCTGAGAATATAGGTAGTACTTCTTCACATACATTGTTGCACCTTAGAGTTGCATAATATCGTAAAAAATCCTTGCATTTTGATTTTTTGCTTCCCTTCTTTCCGTCAATCATACGAATTTCGCCTCAACTTGAATCTGAAAAACTTCTTTAAAGTCGTTTCTTCATTAGCAAACCTGTCCCCAACTGAATGTAAAAGCAGATAAGACGCTCTTGTATGTTTCTGTAAACCTGGTAGCTATGTGCAAAGATTTTAACCCTTCCGAGTTTCTAAGCCGATGTCAGTGCTGTCAACCCCGCCCGTTTGCGTTGTCGCATCTGCTTTAATTTAACTACCTGACAGGACAGACATCGCATGTTCAGAACACAACGCATCTGGCGCCACCCTCTTTTGATCCATTTAAAACGTATACTCCTTTGCATTCTTGTTGCCTTGGTATTCGTGAGAAATTGAGAATCTAATTTGGAATTAACTTTAAGTAGTTTCGACTTTTTACAAAAAGCAATTTGTATGATGCTAAACATGGCTTGCGAGACTATCCTTCTTATGTATGTTTATTAAAGTAACTAAAACGCTTAAATTATGCAATAAACAGCCTTAGAAGAATGTCAATATCATATACAAAGGCGAACTTCCCTTCAGAAACCAAACATGGTCTCAGCCCCCGCCCATTGAATATTGCATTGTATCGTCTTAACCCTGGCTGTTGCTAAGGGAAGCATCAAGTCTCCGTTGCATTTAAACTATATCTTGACATTTCTGTTGCCCTGGTATCCATGAGAATCACCAAGGAATTGATCGTCTTGAAATCTGTCACCTTTTTTACCCGTCTTCACTTAATTTAGTAAAAGGGAATTTGGATTGTATAAGGAATCTCATGCTGTTTATAGTTTATGATAACTTGTTAGTCTTGAATCACTTATTCAATCAAGCAAGTCTGTTTATTTATATGGTATAGCAGCTTGCAGGTAATATCGGGGTAGTATTTACCCAATGAGAAAATATTGAAGTTCTCTTATGAAGCCAACGGCCCGCCGTCGGACCCGGACCACGTACGCAATAACCGTAATGAGGTTTCAGTCTCTCCATTCGTTACAATCACGGCAACTATAAAATCTTATGGTGAGCTCCGTTCCTGAACCTTTCTCCTACGTGTATTACTTGCCCTGGATAGCAGGTCTTTCATAAACAAATTTGTTTACATGCGCAACATCCAATTCGTGAGTCAGAACAGAAAGGCCGAACACGAAATACGTAATTTATTCCTGTCGAAGAGCGAAATGGAGTAAAAAAAACTACTTTGAATTTGAAAAGACAAAAGGCCCCAGTTGAGATCCGCGGGCTATTTGATTTAGGAATAGAATACGTAATGGGGGCTTACAGAATGATCGAAGGAGAATAATTTCCGGTGCATTTTATATTCGGAAAGGTCTGACGATCCGACGATGTTTTTCCATTATGGTGATTTCGCCTGTAGCCGTGGTAGCCTAGTGGTTTGACCTACCGCCTCTCAAGCAGAGGGTCGGGAGTTCGAATCCGGCTCGCACCGTGTATATTTAAATGTAGTTATTGAGTATTTCTGAATCTGTGAGGTACACAGTATACAGCAGGTTTTTATAAATTATAATGTAAAAGTATAGAGGAAAAAGAGGATAGAGGGAGTTGGAAGGTCACGGGAGAGGCCTTTGCCCAGCAGTGGGACATTCAAATAGTTTAGAAAAAAATATGTAAAAGTGTACTATTCGCCGACAAACTGTTATACAGTTTGGCGAAAATCTAAATGTATTACCAAGTATATTATTTCTGATGTTAAAAAAAAAAACCTTAAATTATTTATTTGCGAAATTCAAAACTCCCTTTGTATTTGCCATTGAGCTTTTTAGTGTAGGAAAACATCGTGAGGAAACCTGCACACATCTGCGAAGTAATTCAAGGATGTGTGTGAAGTGCCCAATCCGGACTGGGACCGCGTGGGGACTATAGCCCAAACACTCTCGTGATGAGAGGAGGCCTGTGCCTGAGCAGTGGGCCGGAAATAGGCTGTAGTTGGCTGGACTTCGCCTGAACAATATTGACGGATAGTTTATAATTTCTAGCGATGGTTGACTGAATTCATAACAAACACTACCTGTTTGCGAGCAGTTTTCGTCGTGCTGAGTGAGTGCAAATCGTTATGTTTTCCCGTCGACTGGGGAAACATAAAGTAAGGAGGAGTCGCCGTGTAGTCCCCGCTCTCTGAGCGGCTATTGTGTTCGTTCGTATGCTCGCCTGGTGCGCGCTCCCTTGATTTCGCTGCCTTTTATTGTTCGTGTTGCCTTTGCGAGACGGCAACGGGGTCACTGTGCCCCGGGGCGAAATGAACAAGTGCGCTTTACTGGCGCACCTGCATTCGGTTTGTTTTCACCCATTTCAGTTAACATTTTCGTCTGCAGGTAATGAAATGAGCGAGACACGCCACGCTTGTCTCTCATCTCATCTAATGAGATTTGGCTTTGTTGTGAGTGTAGTGGACCCTTCACTCTCCACACCGGATTAGTAGATAAAGGTCTGAGACAATTTCTGCTGGATACAAATTACTCTCTCCTAACTCCACTTTTGTTATGACGTTTGGTACCTTGATATTGGAATTTTCAAGCTTTTACACATGGCGGACTACTACTACTACTACTACTACAACAGCCTATTTACGGCCCACTGCTGGGCACAGGTCTCCTCTCATCACGAGAGGGATGGGCTGTGGTCCCCACGCGGGCCCAGTGCGGATTGGGGACTTCACACACATCCTTGAATTACTTCGCAGATGCATGCAGGTTTCGTCGCGATGTTTTCCTTCACCGAAAAGCTCAGTGGTAAATTCAAATTGAATTTCGCACATAAATAATTTCAGAGGTGCGAGGCGGATTTGAACCCGCGACCCTCTGCATGAGAGGCGGTAGGTCAAACCACTAGGCCACCACGGCTTCACGGCGGACACGGTCTATAAAAATACGATCTCGAACACAATTAGAATGAAGTGTATTTTTTTTTTTTAATTATTTATACATGAGATACAATTATAAAAATAGTAGGTACATTGCTCCATAAAACTGATTTCGCAGTTTGACTGCCCTTACTTCGCTTGCGAGGTCGTCTGTGTGCGTGCAAAGACGTCTGTACACTTGTACATGTGTGTGTGGGCCAACGCTTCGCTCACCATCTCCGGATGACGGTAAGGGCCTTCTCCCACTTACGATTTGCGAGCGTGTTTTGTATAGAGGCGAACACGCCGCGAGTTCGCCGCGTACGAGTTTTGTATTGAAAAACGCTTTCAACTCGCTCGCAAATCGCAAGTGGGATAAGGCCCTAAGGCGAGTTGGGCGCGAATTGCGCGCGGACTAGATTCAGGCGGGTGATCCCGTGGCCATTCTGTACGTAGTACTATTAAATATTCTGTGGCCTTTATTTAAAGTGTGCTTAATAAAATCAACAATTTCCCCGACGTGCCGGATAAAGCGGTAATTGAATCTGCTAACGGAACGGGAAGAAAACAAACATTTTCCCTCGGAATGAGTTATAATCGCCTTTTGCGGGCTCCGAGACAGCAAAACGTCGTTTTTGAAAGTTTTTGCCGCACGACCCTTTAGAGCAGTTCACTCACATAGATACACACTTACACAATCGAGTTCATTAGTATGTGTGTGTATGTGCTTTTCGGTGAAGGAAAACATCGTGAGGAAACCTGCACACATCTGCGAAGTAATTCAAAGATGTGTGTGAAGTTCCCAATCCGCAATGGGCCCGCGTGGGGACTATAGCCCAAACCCTCTCGTGATGAGAGGAGGCCTGTGCCCAGCAGTGGGAGGTAAATAGGCTGTAGTAGTAGTATGTGTACACTTTTCGAATTTTTCGACCTTATTACAACGGGGTGCAAAAGTGTTAACCTAGAAATATACTTTGTTTATGTACACGAAACGAAGTATTAACGATACGTAATCTTCTTTAATAAACGTGTGTTTTCTATTGAGTACGGGGAACTCATTAATTTCCATCTTGCTGCGGTTTTGAGTTACCTAGAGAGATGTTACTGTACTAGAAGTGTGTTTAAATTTGAATCACATTATTTACAATCAACGTCATTATTTCCCATTTAGCTGCTTGATGTACGTAATAATCCTGTGAATTCTTAATAATTAACGTCAATAGTTGAATTTTTTTTTTACTGGCTATTCAGGAAGTTTGAAAAATTTAGAAGGACACGTATTTTTTCTTTTTTCCGTAAGTAGAAAATTTCATATTTATATATAAATTAAAAAACTCCTCATTCGAAAAGGGCGTATGTCAAAAATGACGGCCATAACCCTTCTGCGCATACAATTACTTCTGCGCGTAGTACTCATCCGTACAGCGTTCTATCCATATGACGTCACATGGATGGCACTTGGACGGCACGCGCCGTAACCACCAAAACACGATTTTCTCGAAAAGTAATGAACGAAAAAAATCTGAAAATTTCAATTTGATTCCTCCGTTTGCACAGAGATATACCGAAATGGTTTTCGAAATACGCCTTACGAAAAATTTGCAATCTTGCCCATTGAATTTTCGCAAATAATACAGTGCCAAGCGAACCCCTTAAACTCCGAACTCCCGGGTTCCTAATAAAAACACATTTTTACTGTCACGGTAATATAACACGTAAATGTTTTTATGTAGATTTTATGAAGCGGTAATGTTTGTTGGTTTATTTGTCGCTCCCAATAAGCCGCAATATGATAATGTCATTTCACACCGGGTGCGCGCGACTCCAGTACGTCGTACTACACCCGTTCTGGGAGCCTCGCAGCAGGGGATTGCTTACGCAAACTTTATTCAGAAATTATGCATTGAGTTTTTGCTCGTATGCCCGCAAATTTAAAATTTGATTTCAAAAATTTAATTAACACGATACGGCACAAGCGTTTTATCAAAAGATTAAAATTCTGATAGAATAAGCCCCTTGCGTATTATTTTCGGCGTTAACTTTATGACCGCAATATATTATAGAAAGATTACGTAAAGCGGAGTGGACTTGCAGAACAAAGGCTTAATTTTCAGAACAATGTGTATCGGGGGCGTAGCTCAGATGGTAGAGCGCTCGCTTAGCATGCGAGAGGTACCGGGATCGATACCCGGCGCCTCCAATCGTTTTTTTTTTTTCATTATAAGAATCTTGGGTGATTTCATTTTCAATGTCTATTTCCGGGCCATGTTATTTCCAATCTAACACTGCCTCTTTCTGAAAAAAATCACCGCATTAATAATTCACTTCAGATAGAAATGAAATCAAAATAAGAGAGCCTTTATTTGCGTATTTGATATTTTACTCGTTGAGTGTCTATATTCAGTCAGAGCATGTCAGTCACTGCGATTGAAGAGTTAATGCGGTCATTATGCTTTTGCTTTTTCATTACTTGGCAAACGACCACACAGGCCACCTGATGGTAAGTGGTCTCTGTCGCCCCTGGACATACGGAATCATGAGATTTCGAATGCGCTGTCAACCCTGAGGACCAAGATTGAGCCTCTATGCTGGTTTCACTGACACTCTTACCGCTTATCGTAACACAACAGTGCCAGCACTAGGTAAGGTACCTACAGTAGCTGAAGGTCACAGAAAATCTGCTCTAGATAAGTATTTTTTTAAATAAAAAAATAAAAACCGCCTTCAAACTCCGACAGACTGAGATGTCAATGTCAAGTTCACTATATGATTATCACTTCTTTGGGTCTTCGCTCGCAGTCCGTCGGAGTTTGAAGACAGTTTTTATTTTTTTTATTTAATTATTGTTATTTTTATTAGAAAAACATAACTTTTACTCTGTAGTCTTTGAAATTGACACCAAAATCATCTACGTGCTGGCAAATTTTGAGGAGTTCCCTCATTTTCTGAACTGAACCAAATTAATACGGGACCAATTTGAATGCACTACCTTAAAAAATAATCGAAATCGGTTCACATTTACTATTTATTTTTGGTAAACATGCATACAAATTTTAAAAAAATATATATAAAAAAAAGATTCCGACGAATTGAGAATCCTCCTCCTTATTTTCAAGTCGGTTAAAAACACTATATGATTAAAAAGATTCCATAGCGGCGCACTAGTGCTCTAATTGCATATTGAAGCTTATGCAATACTTCATTCACAGCTAAACTCGTTTACAAAAACTGGACATGAGGGCTGTCAGTGAAAGGTAAGTACGTAGTATGTCACGCTCACTGTCACCTTGACTCTGCAGGTCCTCACCTAGAATTTCGCCCGCATTATCACCGGGGGCGTAGCTCAGATGGTAGAGCGCTCGCTTAGCATGCGAGAGGTACCGGGATCGATACCCGGCGCCTCCAATTGGTTTCTTTTGAAGTTTTCTAATAAAAAAATCCAATAGGGATACTTACCTACTTACTCAGAGATTGGAAATGAGAAGTTCTAATACTAAAAAAGTGGTTTGTTGTGTTAATTTTGACTTCTCATTGACTTGATTCAAACAATTATCTATAAGTAGGTAATGACAGATAATGCAAAGCTTAAATCACTAGGACCAAAATCATCACTTTCTCTATTCATTGCACTAAGATATTTTTGAAAGTCCCCTATAAACTTAAAGATAGTTATGAAAATGTGCCCGCCGGCAACTACTACTACTACAGCCTATTTGCGTCCCACTGCTGGGCAAAGGCCTCCTCTCATCACGAGAGGGTTTGGGCTATAGTCCCCATGCGGGCCCAGTGCGGATTGGGGATTTCAGACACATCTTTGAATCACTTCGCAGATGCGTGCAGGTTTCCTCACGATGTTTTCCTTCACCGAAAAGCTCAGTGGTAAATTCTAATTGAATTAAGTAAACTTAGTTTTTGCCCGCCGGCAAATGTAATGAAAATTATATACTATTTAAAGGACATTGTAGAAGCTCCAAGAAAACCAATATGTGATAATGGGACCCATTCCTGAAAAAAGTATTACCGGAATGGAACCCAAGAGATTGTCCAATAGATATTTGTGATATCCTGCCAAAAAGTCGTCTCGGGGGCGACGCGTCATGGGAAAGAAAAGCGACGAAAAATACTTTTACATCACCCTTGGCCGTGAAGTGGGATTTTCTGCTCGCTACGCGGAGAGAAAATCTCACTTCTTGGCCAAGGCAAGACGTAAAACTTTTGACAAACCACGGGTGGTAATTCGTAAAGCCCCAGATCGCATATTTATGGCCCGCACCTTCGGTTCGGGCCACAGAAACCTGCGATCTGGGACATTTACAAATTCACCACCCTAGGTCTGTAATGTACTATTTATCCCCATATTCAACGAGTTCGGATTTTATACGGTTCAAACCAGTTTTCTGAGTACTTCTATAACTATACCTACCTATATGTATAGTATTATCGGATGGAAACAGTATTACCGAATTCCACGCGGACAAAGTCGCGCGCAAAAGCTAGTTCACTTAATATACCTATAGGTACACCTTGCTAGTCTTGCTACAGTTAATAAATGCAAGGAAATATGTTAAAGTAAGCAAAACGTTTGCGCTTTTCGGTGAAGGAAAACATCGTGAGGAGACCTGCACGCATCTGCGAAGTAGTTCAAAGATGTGTGAAGTCACCAATCCACACTGGGCCCACGTGGGGACTATAGCCCAAACCCTCTCGTGATGAGAGGAAGCCTGTGCCCAAAAAAAATTTGAAAAGCTAGTAGGCGCATTAGGTATTTTCGTTATCTCTAACAGAGGCCATGTGTTTGCTCTTTTTAAATATTATTTTCTGAATCGAACGAGTGGAGGATTACTATTCTGTCATCACACGCGGCGCTGCCTCCGAGTTACAGAACTAGATCACAATATTCGCCGAATTCAACACCGGGGGCGTAGCTCAGATGGTAGAGCGCTCGCTTAGCATGCGAGAGGTACCGGGATCGATACCCGGCGCCTCCAATGTTTTGCTTTTATTATTCGATTTTTTATGTATGCTTAGACGAGATTTGATGGGATTGCTAACTTCCTTATGCGAAAACACTAAATATACCATGTCTTAACTTTTGTTCCAAACTTCATTTAAAACTTACCCCGGAACATTTGAGTTCATTTTTCTGTAATACCTAAATAAGTATGCAATTTCATCTATTATGTTCCAAAAATAATTGTCATTTACCATTTTCTTCCTGTTTGTATAAACTGTTTAAACATATTAGGAACATGATCGTTATACACCTTATTTCACATGGTCCACGTAACACAATACAACAGTAGGTCTAGTGTATTTTTTACACCAAAAATGCAAAACGATGTCACGAAGTTATTCGAGTAAACTATTCACGATCAGTTTAGTTTTAACACGCGAGTGTAAGCTTCAACTTCGGGCTCGGTTTGTTTTTACCTCTTCTCACATGAGTGTAAATCTTTATTTGCGCTAAACGCATCGAACGCGTTTTAGTTTATTCATCATTTTTGTATGAGAACACAAACAGCACCCCTAGCGGCAAAACATGGAGTCAATTCAGCGAGTGACATTTACTTTACGAAAACGGATGTGAATTCGTTTACACGTTTTCCGACTAACTGCGAGTGTAAGCTCGTATTTGACAGTTTGAAAAGTAAATTAAACGAAACGCAAGAAGTAAAGTTACTCACCCGACTTTATCACGTGAGAAGGTGAGAACTTAGGTTTTCGAACCTGTCGAATCCAAATTTACTTCAAAATTTTAGATTTTTTAAGTGAAATAAATGATATATGTATGTCGTCTATGTCTTAATATGCTTGTATTGTGTTCTTGAGATAATTTTTACTAAGTATGTTATTTATTTAAGCTTCTTCGCATACGTATAAGTGTGTCTTTCTTTTTTAATGTTGAGATACTCCACGTTTGTGACGAATATACCTATAACTATGTACTTCGATTTGGTTTAACAAAAAACTAAATTACATAAATTACTCCGGGTTGCCTAGAAATTTTAGAAAATGTAGGTAACTTGGCAACACTTATGGCCATTTTGACAATTTTGACAGAAAAAACCTGAAGAAACGCAAACGCGATCGAGACGTTTTAACTCACTGCCTTCCGTCACATATTTGACATTGTCATGATTGACGTTTACCAAGCCTCCTCAAATTTGATATTAATGATAATTTAAATGTTTATTATTGAATAATTGCCGGCCTGAGGCCAATATTTTGATAATGGCGAAGTGTCCAAGACAGAAACCCTCAATTTTATAGTGTATAGCGGATGTCGCAAAGTGATGGTGACAATACATGAACGTGTGCGAGAACGGTGTTGACAAATGCACTCAAAGGTTAAAGATGAACCTTTTACGAATAGTTTACTCGAAGTGTGTTGAGTTGAGTTGAAAGATGGACGTTGACGTTTGTTGAGCCTCACCAAGTTTACTTGATTTATCTTTTATATCGTACATTAATTGTTTCCTCCATACAATGCTCGGCCCGTAGGCCATACTTGAAAGTGGCAAAATTGTCTTGCATATACTTAGAAAGAAGCCATTATATAAGAGAACAGAAGAGAAGAATTATATTTTAAGATCCATACTTTGAATTGAGCCAAATTTCTTGTATCTAATGTAGAAAGAATTGGCGCAGCTCGTGTTACTTTTATCAAATACAAAGGAGAATGCGTGCATAGAAGCAAGAAACAGTAAGTATTAGACATAATAATAGTATTTATTTTTATTTGACATATGCAATATCCACTGCAGAGGGTTTAGGCCCTACACAGGCGCAGTTTGGATTGGGGACTCACACATGTACCTACATTCTTGAATTACTTCGCAAATGCGTGCATGTTTCTTTACGATTCACTATGTTTTCGTTCACCGAAAAGCCAAGTAGTAGGTAATTTTGCACAAAAGTAACTCACAGATGCGAGCCGGATTCGAACGCCCGCCGATCCTCTGCATGAAGAGTTCTATGGGTGATGGCATGGGTGAAAGGGTTCCGAATGGAGGACCGATCACCCGACTGATCCAGGCAGTCGTCCCCTTTCATAAATAGGTGATGGTGGCCTAGTAGTTGGCCACCATCACGGCTTCAATTAAATACCTAATATACACTTACATTTTCTTTCAGTGTTCCTTCTGGCTCTGCCCCAGCAAGTCAAGTGGAACTGTGGCAACTTTAAGACCAGACCCCGTGGCTGAGCCAACTGCTGATTCCTACCAGAATTTCATCAAGTTTTAAGTAGTTTAAACACTAATAAATCATGCTATATATTCCATTGAGTTTATTATTGGTGTTATTTATTGTAAGTATGTATATTTCTTTAGCAAATGTCAGCAACTAGCAACTGATCGATCAAAGCACAACCGAAGCTACTAACCGCAGAAAGCTGAAATTTGGCATATAGGTTCCTTGGGGAATTGGGGGGTGTTACTAAGCATAATTCCCGCGGGAACGCTCCGAATTCCACGTGAATGAAGTCACCGTCGGAATAAGCTAGATTGATATAATGCTTTTAGGTATTCGCATCAGTCAAGAATGTTGGCCGCTCTATTTAGCTATAAGTACCTACTAAGCCACAATTTTGCATTTATAGTATTTCCCTTTACATGATTTATTTAACGTTAATCTACCACATATGTAGCGGGAGTGCTGATGATGAGAACAAACTACTTTCTTGGTTAGTTTCAAGTTGATTTATTTCATAATAATTTAGAACGCTTAAATGAGTGAGGCTCACAAGAATGTGCCGTCACACACTGGAAATTCTTGTGAGCATCACCCAATATGTACTTATGTCTACCGAAACGATAATCCATGACACGGCCTATCTCTCTTCCGTGCCGTGCCTTGTGGACGATGCCGATGGTGCTGGCACAATCCTCCACGCCTGGAGAGACTATTCCTATATCGACTACGTCGCGATGTACGCCTCTTCATCGTTCAGCAAAAAGGCTGGTTTCAAGCGACCGATTGATTCGCACGTCGCTTTGCCTTCTCTATTAATCAGGTTCCCATGCTTTGCTCCTCCTCTCAACCACTATAAATGGGCCATCATAAGGCGGCGTTAGAGTAGGGCGGAGTATGACGCTTCTTGTGAACATTTCTGTAATTGGCCTTTCCCTTCTTGGACCGAGACAACATTAGCAATACTTAAGTATCTTCCCTTAAACATCTCTGTAAAACTATCGTAGGAACAGTTCCTCATTAAAAAACATTCCTGCGGTAGCCTAATCGGTATTCCATATACTTTCCTCGCAGCGCTATATCCGGTTTCTTCCTGTAAACTATGCTTGTAAACAACTCCTAAGTCCCAACTATAATATGGTAGGAAACTCTTCAACCGAGTTCTCTCTTTCGCTTCTTGCCCAAATACTAGCTATACAGATAGCCATGTAGGCAATACCAGCAATTTTGTAAGGCACTGAAAAGTCCTGCATGCCGCGTGTCTTCTAAATTTTATCTCCATGTTTAGTATCTTCAAAAATGTTCAAACTATTAGCCTGACAGTGACCTTGACAGATCGAATTGCGTATACTACTGCGTTTCTGTCATACTAAAAGTCACTCGAAAACGTGAACGTTTTCGTTTACTCACTTACTCGCTCGTCACTCATTCGTATTAATCAAAATACACTCGCTAAACCTTGTTACAAAACGTACCGTTAGGGGCGCTGTTCAAGTTTTCATACATTCTTGGTGTAAACGCAAACGCGGTCGAGAAGTATTTTCCAGGTCCGAAAAATACACTTGAGGTACAGGGGCTATATGAACTTAAGTTTAAGTTGGTTAATTTAAGTTGAACTTAAAATCTAGCTGCTTAAAGTTCACGCGACGCGTGAGCAATCCTATAGGGAACAGGGAGATCCCTATTTAAGGCTTCGAATATAGCCCCTGTCAGCATCAGGTGAAGCGAAGCGCTCCCTCATTCTTCACAGGAGATAAAAAGGGCTCGGCAAGGGATGTGCGGAACGTGACTCCTAGTTACCGCTGATAGCCCGGTCGTTAGTCTAAATTATACATGTAATAATTACTGTTGAGCCTTCTCTTCTCTTGTTTTACAGGCTTGTATCTTAGGTAGAGGTTGGCGGTTTAGCAATAAAAAAAAAGTTCAATTCCTTGTAAAAATGTACTTTTCTCAAACATGCTCGGAAATGTTCGTGTTACTTTCAAAAAAAGAAGACGCGAGGCTGTCCATTGCCGGCCTTAGCCAGCAAAAACATTATTGTCGTGTGTGTTTTTTTTTATTCGCTTGCTATTTGAGACACGTCTGTAGACAAACTGACAAATCCACGGAGGTAATAAGTACAACTTCCATGGCCAAATCATCCACGATCATGGAAGTAGTAAATACTGATGTGGGGTAAGTGCGCCTAAATTTATTTTGCCCCTATGCCTTGTAAACAGCCAACTACTAGTTGAGTAATATTTATAGGTTTCGATATAATTATGTTAGGCGCACTTACCCCATCCTGGCGCACTTGCCCCGACTGACCTTACGTATTTCCTCGCTGTTTGAGAAAAGCATTATATATACCTCGGCCGCAATTGCGATTGCCGGACTCGTACTAATAGAAGGCTTCGCTTCGCTCAGCCTTCTAACTGACTCGTCCGGCAATGCGCTACTTGGCGGCCTCTGCAATAATGTATTATTGATGTACTGGGAATAGTGAACTGTTGGGCTTCTCATCATGGTCCTTTATAGCTAAAGTTCTGTTGGACCATTGACCTATAATAAGTAATAACATATGGACGAACAGTGCCTAACAGAATATGTCATAATATATGGAGCAAACTGACATTAGAAAATACGTTCCAATCAATATGCTAATAACGTCTCTTTATAACGAAGGCCAAACGGGACCCGAGCTGTTCGGGCACCATTATAAGTGATGTGAAAAACTCTTCACCTTAACCCATATCAACACACTATACCTACTGTATATACCCTGATACATCATACTTGGGTGTAGAGATCTTCTACTATCTAAAGTCCCGCGCCTTCACATTTCAAAACGCTTTATTTTTTTTATTTTAATTTAAAAAGTACCACCAACACTCTCAACGCATAGTTGATGGCTGTCTCAGCACGCACACATGTGTTGAGAGTGTTGGTGGTGCTTTTTAAATACATTGAAGCGTTTTGAAATGTGAAGGCGCGGGACTTTAGATAGTAGACTTTAGATATACGAAAACCTTCCTCTTGAAACACTATCTATTAAAAAAACCGCATCAAAATCCGTTGCGTAGTTTTAAAGATTAAGCATACATAGGGATATATATATAGGGACAGAGAAAGCGACTTTGTTTTATACTATGTAGTGATTATTTACGACGTCGTTAGAAGATTTGAACTGTTTCAAATGAAATTCAGTCAAACAAATTAGAGTTAAGTAAACGTTATTAAACGTCGTCCGGAGTATATTGTTATTCACACGTGAACTTTCCGACGGCTTCATTAGGCTTCATTGTCAACATGCGCACACGCACAATGGAGTCGTTACTGTCGCTTTGTTTGCCCGGCGCAAATGACTTGTTTGCATATGCACGGCGACTTCGTTTATTATTTGCTATACCAACTACGTAATACGGTTATCTAGATTTTAACCTCTTAACTCGGATTTATTTGTAGGAATTTGACATGGGGTAAGAGGCTAACCTGAGGTTAGCGGCTTGGTGCAAATCGGCCTTTTAGAAACAGCCTATCACAAAACTGCTGTGTCCTTTTACGGGTGTGTTATTGAAGAAAAAAAAGGACAAAATGGGCCAAGAGCTCTTTTCCAATGTTAGAAGATTGTATACCAATTGTGAAATTGTAATTTAGAAAAAAGTTTTTTTGCTGAGTTTGTTTGCGGTCTTGTGCTCAGCAATGGGCTAGCAAGCGCTGGTAGATTCGTTTAATTTCGCGGAATAAATGATTGGATTTTGAATCCAACTCTAGTTTGATGATTTGGATTCAAAAAAATATAGTTGCTTTGTAATTCAATGGCATCATCGCCATTTCAGCCGAAAGACGTCCACTGTTGGACATATGTGATAAAAAAGTTGATACCCATTACCCACTCAGCTGTTACCCTAATTATACATTACAAAATATGTAGTTAAAATGAAATATGTAACAAGTTTGCCGTAACTCCAAAATCGGTCCAATCCTAATGAATAACTTCGACAATCTGATTGATTGAAATTACGCTCGGGGAGGTATTTTTGTGCCCGAGAACTTCTCGATGGCGTAGTCCCGGGATTACGGGATTAGCCGCCCGGGATTGCCCGGGACAATGCGGGCCCCATTAGGCGACGTATGGACCAGGGGCGCAGGACTGTGAAGGACTCGCTTTGTATTATTTCACGCCCGAAGGGGGACATGTTCGCAAATGCACTGAGAAATGAGGCCAGCCAAATTTATTCGTGGTGTTCTCCGGACGGCGGTGTACGGAGTATAAGTAATTTATATGACGTCACAGGCTTTTGAGCTGCGGCCTATAAATGGCCTTTTTAAAATATTTGCCGCGGTGAATTTAGGCCGCTTTAAAGCATCCGCCGAAATTACCAAAAGGCCTGAGTGTTTTATAGTTCAGCCGGGCTTAATAAGCAAAGTATCATTTACATTTTCCTTTGCCTTTTTGGGCATTTGTATTAAATTTACGGTTCCACAGAAACCCGAAAGGTAGCGTTTTAAATATGAGGAGAGCGTAATTAATTAGTTTAAAGCCTGCATTTTAAAAGATGATGAATAAATACGAAGTTGGGCGTCCCTCGGCGTGCGGCTGCGGTTTCCGCAATTTCCTTACAAATTAATATTTTAATAGCCGCTCCGCCCACGAGGCCGGTGTTCGTGTAGGTACCAGGGAAGAAGGACGCTGAGGTGATGTACAAAATAATTCACACTTGGTTTTTGGAATAAATGCGAGTAACCATTTGATAACATCCTACGAGTAGTTATAATATCGTAATTCTAATCCATCTTAACATAATCTTTTCGACTAGAAAGCGGCCCTATGCTCCTGTCATATACATGTGTGTAATGTACTCTATTGCTGTAGAAGCTTTCCAAAGCGGAACGAAATTGAATCGGCATTACCAAGACCACAACAGTTACGGGGATATCGGCCGAATTCGCGAACTAAATTAATACGGCCGGACGCTTCGCCGTGAAACCGCTATGGTTTCAAACCGCGCCTTATTGGAGTGGAGCGGGCATTGTTCACGAGTTTGTTTACTAGGGATTTTAATTCTGTGGCAGCCGGACTTTCCTTATGATGATCAACGATATGACGACAAAATTCGTATCGTAAACTGGAAGATGTATTTTCGTGTTTCCAAAATCTATATAGTACAGTACATACACGAAATTTAACAGGAATCGTCATAAATGTGTGCATCGCGCATCATTTCGGAACGGCTGCACCTTATTTGATTACATTATTTTTTCAAGATACTATTTGTATATGAAAAGAATGTGATATCCTACCGACAAACAGCGGTGCTCGCACTGTTGTGTTACGGTAAGGGGTTATGAGAACCGGTGAAATTACTGGTATAGCGCCATTTTACCTTAGCCGTCGGGTTGTCATGTCACCCACCCGAAATATTATTTATTTCTTATGTCCAGAGTGACGACTTATCATCAGGTGGTTGTGTACACGTTTGCCAACAATGCTATGAAAAATGACTTCTTATTTTTAGCCTGCATTAATGTGCTACTGTAAATCTATCTATACCTACTATAATAGGGGAGACGACAACTTTTTTTTCTTAGTCTATCAGGAAGATTATTGAAAAGTATTGGACACGTATTTTTTCCTTTTTCACGTAATCAAACTTATACGGAGATATATTGAGTTGATACGAGGGGCGTTCAAAATATTCTCGGTATTGATATCTTATAACCTCTTTTTGAATTTGTTTTGTTACTGGTTGGTAAGGTTCATTCTTTGACATTAAAAAAAAGTATAATTCAAACCGAGATGTTCTTTTGTTTTTCTGCAATTTCTGAACAAACACGAACACAATGAGTGAATTAACAATGTTAACGAAATTAGAACATCGTTCCGTAATAAAATTCTTGACGAAACAGGGTAAAAACCAAAAAACCATAAAAGAGGAAATGGATTGTGTTTACCGTGAGTCTGCTCCTTCTTTATCTACAATTCAAAAGTGGTCAAGCGAATTCAAACGTGGCAGGGAGAGTATTGAAGATGACCCTAGACCTGGCCGGCCTGTAGTAGCTACTTCACAAGAAAATATTGATCAGGTGGAAAACCTTATATTGGAAGATGGTCGAGTGAAGATAAAATCAATAGCTCAAGTAACCAATCTTTCTATTGGTACCGTACATGACTTATCCATGACCATCTTAATATGTCAAAGGTCAGTGCAAGATGGGTTCCGCGAATGCTGACTCGACTTCAAAAAGATGTGCGTGCAGCTTGCTGTTCCGATTTTATTGACCTGTGTGGTGAAAATCCTGATGAGGTGCTGCAAAAGATAGTTACTGGAGATGAAACCTGGGTTCATCATTATGACCCAGAGAGTAAACAGGAGTCCATGCAGTGGCACATTAAGGGTTCAGCTCATCCCAAGAAGTTCAAGGTCGTCCCTTCCGCTGGCAAGGTCATGGCAACAATATTTTGGGATTGTGAAGGAGTATTGTTGATCGATTATAAAGAAAAAGGTGTAAATATCACGGGACAGTACTACGCGAATATTCTACATCAATTAAGGGACGCAATAAAAGAAAAAAGGCGAGGAAAGTTGTCTAAAGGTATTCTGCTTCTGCATGACAACGCCCCTGTCCATACTGCTCATATTGCCAAGGCAGCTATTGCTGAATGTGGGTTCGGAACTATAACTCATCCACCGTATAGTCTGGACTTAGCCCCCAGCGACTTCTTTTTGTTCCCCAATCTCAAAAAGGATCTGCGTGGAAATCGATTTTTTGACGATGAGGCGTTGAAGGCGGCAGTAGAGGAGCACTTTTACACCAAGGATAAAAAATATTTTTATGAGGGATTAAAAAAAATAATTGATCGATCTTTTAAGTGTATTAACATAGGGGGGGAGTATATTGAAAAATAAAAAATATCAAACTGTTCATACTTGTTTGTTTTCATTCCAATACCGAGAATATTTTGAACGCCCCTCGTATGTCGCGTGACGTCACGGTTAGGTACGATTTATACCTAACGGTGACGTAGTTAGCCCCCACTCTCCAACTTTAATGCGTTTTAACTTAGTCATTCTTTGTTAATTTGATAAAACAAAAAATACGTGTCTAATATTTTTTTATTATCTAACTGACGGACTAATTAGAATTTCGATTTCTTCACCCTGTCGTCAACCCTATAAAAGAGCAGAACCCGGCGTGTCTGTACATAGAATGAAAAGTTCAAAAAAAGGAACGGGGGGTCTAAAGATGTATGGTAGACCACAAAACAGAAGCTAGTAATAAAAAAAATGGAGGCGCCGGGTATCGATCCCGGTACCTCTCGCATGCTAAGCGAGCGCTCTACCATCTGAGCTACGCCCCCGATAACAATATTATTGAAATATATCAAGTCATTCGTACGAAAATGTCACACGGCCTCCGGCGGTGTAATGCAACAGTAACCACCTACTAGTATTTAAAACGTGTTAAATTCACTCAGCATTACCGGTTTTTTAATAGCTTTAAGCTTATGTATACTTCATTTGTAAAACGCGACATACTGACTGATACCATCTGATATTCAACGAACAGGACAAATTAGCAGATCTAGTTATATGAAACTACCTATCTTCTGTGATATCTTATGGAACTGAGCCGTGGGCGCTTACGAAGGGCCTGATAAGAAGGCTCAAGATTACGCAAAGGGCAATGGAGAGAGCTATGCTCAGGGTTTCTCTGCGTGATAGAATCAGAAATGAGGATGTCCGCAGCAGTAGAACTAGGGTCACCGACATAGCCCGAAGAATTGCGAGCCTTAAGTGGCAGTGGGCGGGGCACATTGCTCGTAGAACTGACGGCCGATGGGGCCGGAAAGTTCTTGAATGGCGTCCGCGTACCGGAAGACGAGCTGTCGGTAGGCCTCCAACAAGGATGAATGATGACTTGGTGAAGGTCGCGGGAAGTCAGTCGGTGGATACGAGCGGCACAGGACCGGTTGGAGTGGCGAGCCTTGAGGGAGGC
This sequence comes from Aethes cnicana, assembly GCA_963971205.1. Taxonomy (NCBI): domain Eukaryota; kingdom Metazoa; phylum Arthropoda; class Insecta; order Lepidoptera; family Tortricidae; genus Aethes; species Aethes cnicana. The sequence goes on along the minus strand of OZ020289.1, from coordinate 12,128,958 downwards.
CAATGTTCAGCAGTGGACGTCTATCGGCTGATATGATGATTATGATGATGATGTCTCCTATCTTCTTAAATATAATATCATTCAGAATAAACAAAAAAAAACAGGACACAAAATGGTTTAACTGGAGATTTTTAAAAGCCGACTCGAGGTTATTACTTCACACGACATTTTCTCAACCTGGTCAGTAGTTCAGGATTAGGTACGCTGGTAAAATTATTTGGATTCCTCCCCCGAGTTGTAATATTGGCTCCCTGTTTCGGCTATTATAATAATAATATAACCAATCAACGCTCTGAATAGTTTTTGCTGCTAATCGGGGTTGGAAATAATTAGTTTACACACTGGCTCTATCTACCTCCATCTATTATGCACCGCGTCTGGTATTCTCAACGGCGCGCATCGCTTTTGTCTATTCCCCCGCGTTTACCTGTTTAATAATTTCGCGCTCATCTCTCTCCCGAAGTTTACATTGTCAGGATAATTTTAAAGTTTAAATGTTTTATTGTTTCAGATCTCCTAATAGAAATGCTAGGCGTATTAGCTAGCTACAGCGTCACCGTTAAAGAACTGAAACAGCTATTTGGAGCAATGAAAGCGGTGAACGGCAAATGGGTAAGATTGACACGTTATTTCTCTTTCAATGAAAACGGCATGTTTCTAGTTTAACTGTCGCCGTTAGAAGTGAAGTAAATTCTGCACCAGAGTACCAGGCGAACATAAACACAAAGTAACCTGGCCGTTTCTGCCGCCTAATTAACCGCCTCGCCACGATGCTACAACGATGCAAATTTGAAAAGCACTCGCGGGCCAACTAATTGAACGTTTAACTGTTACTTCCGACCGCGGGTGCGTTTTGGGCATTTCCCTCCTCTAGTTCCTTGTTGCCCCAGTAAAATTAGACTGTTATTGCGAGGGCGGTACTGAGTTTCACTTTCCTTTTTTTCCGTTGCAAATTTTTGTTATTCTTTTACTCTTGACATTCGTCGTGTCATTTTAATTAACTCTTTGTCCGTTTTGCAGCCGCGTCATTCGGCGAAACTGCTCAACGTACTGAAACAGATGCCGCATCGGAATGGCCCTGACGTGTTCTTCAGCTTTCCGGGGCGGAAAGGCTCGGTATGTATTATTTTTTACTGAATTCACGTTTCATATTAAAGCCAACGGCTGTGTGCACCGACACAACCCACCCGTTTTTTTAGTCACCTCTTATGACACGCTGTCCAAGCCGTGGGAAAAGCATTCCTTTCCTGGTCCCTCCCATTCCCCACCACGGATAAAACTATAAGTACTGAAGTTTAACGCGCCACCTCTTTCAGCGTTATGCTGCCCTGGTAATGCAAATCTTTGCAATGTCGAAACACGGCGTGCAGAAACCACATAGAAATTCTTAGCATTACTGAATTGTCCTTCAAAAAAAAATGGTTAGATTTAGAACCCATAATAAAAAAGTTATGCAATAAAGTGAATTAAACTTCAAGGTCCGGATAAACTCATATTCAGCAAAAGCAAAATACATTTATCTTATGTTATCTTTAATTATTAGTTATTTAACTACGAAACTAACATAATATCCCAAGTAGAAGTGTATTAATAATAAGCAAAATACTGTGGAACTTATTAAGAAAATAATTCCCCTGGATATCTTATGCGGTTCTTTTTAGATAAAAGTTGAAACTTTGAAAAAGTTTAAGTAAGATGGACTTATCTAGAATTCCATTTAATTAAAGTCTTTGCATTAAGTACTTATAAGTACTTAATATTCGGTTTCGTGAATCTTTTAATAAGATATTAAGTTGGGTAATGTAATGTTTTTTCAAAATTGTCTTTCTTCATTGTCAATCGAACTTTTGAGTTTGCGCGGAAGATTCGGATCTCAGTGAGATTAATATGAATAAATTGCAGATTACTTGCTAAGCTGCTACTCCAAACTTCAGTCGGTTTGTCTGTACAATTTTCTAATAAGGAAACAAAAATGTAACGTTTGGAGGCGCCGGGTATCGATCCCGGTACCTCTCGCATGCTAAGCGAGCGCTCTACCATCTGAGCTACGCCCCCGGTGATTCGGCTGGCAAAACACACGATCTCGTTGTTACAATTTCGAGGCCGCGCCCGCGGCGGTTACATTTGTGACACGAAACGAGTTACGCACTGCGTGCCTTTCTCTCTGCATACGAATTAAATCGTAACTTAGATGTAGGATAAATTAACCAACAGTGCTCCGCAAAACCGAACCAATCTTGATTTGTAATTCCGTCAAGTTAATTCTGTCAGTGTCTGTCAAATACAAAGCGACTCGCAATTGTAGTATCGCGCGCGGAATTCAAATTAGAGTCCCGATCTCGTCAAATTTTAATTTCGGGTCGAGTTGGAAGTCAAGCAAGTAGCGGGTCGATTTAACAAGTTAGCACCACCTGCGGCGGTCCATATTTCAATCCCAATGAAGACCCACGACCCCCCATTAGCAACTGCTTTATTTATAAACACTGGCCATCGCTCAAGCGGCCTGGCGCAACGCCAATCGATCCCTTCGACGCAATTCCACTCCAACCTTCCCATATTTACGCCCGAGATTTTTCCCCGGCAAATTAAAACGACCTACCGGTAATTATTAAACAACCGAGGCTTCGGGCCAGTACTAATTAAATCATGTCTTAATAGCGTCTCTGGGAGCCCTTAAAAATGTACAACTTTGATAAAGGGTGCATACAATCGGGCCTTTTTCGTAAAGGATGCTCGCAACCGCCCGAACGAGAGCTGCGGTGGAATTGGCACTTAGCTGTGCAACGTTTTAGAGGTTGTGACGGTCAGCGAACACAATAGAACTATTCGGGAACAGTTGGATTTTTACGCTGCCGCTATCTATGCTATTCACGTAAAGTACTTCAGTCTTACAAAGAGGTTTCCGACAAGACATCCAATTATTCATGTATCCGGCCCAGCCCGGAGCGAAATATTTTTAATCTTTATCCCAATGTTGTCGAGTCGACGTCCGTTAAACAGATCAATACCAGCCAACCAGGACATCTCGAGATCCTCCTTAAAGCGGCTTGCCCCTCCTTATTGGCAATTCTTATTCAAATACGGTTGACGGACGTAATCCGCGTGACATACTGGGCTATCTGTGTGTCCGTTTTTTCCTTATTCCGTCCCGGGGCGGTCCATTTCTCTCTGTCGCGCTTATCCGACCATCTGACGGCTAACTGACGCTTCCTCGCCGTGTCTGCTCGCCTGGTGCGTTAAGACTGTAACACCCTCCCCAGGCGTAATAAATTAAAGTTTTCTAGAAAAACGCAATAAACCACGTGCCAGCACAACAGAGAGATACAATTTATAACCTCGCCTGTGAGAGCGGCATTAGACAGCTGTAGCTTTCGTGTGAGACTTGGAAGACAAAAGAAATGTGAAAATAGCAGATTATCTCTAGCTTCATAATGAAAAGCTCGCCTCATGGATTGCATTTGTCTTCGCATTACGGTAATATACAGTCGGTTTAAGTATCTTTAAAATGCCTTTAAAATCGTGCTTATAACCTCTTCATATCCCCAATATCTCCATAAATATGTGTGGCAGGATAAGCGCGAGCAAAATATCCTTTTTACATAAATTCCCGTCAAAACGGAGTAGGGTTAGCGTTTCCGGGCGGCCACTATGTCACCGCACGCCATACCTGAGAGCGTTATTGTGTCTACTCCAGGGGAACTCGCTTTCTATACGCATTATTCTCTGGTTTCCGACGAATATATCTCCTCCGGTATTCCATTGCCTCGGAAATTCGTCGATCAACAACCATTCCGATCATGTATGTCTTCATATAGGGACAGATGCGAAATATTCAACTGAAGAACGACGTTCAAGTAACGAGAAGAACCAAATTTAAGTGACTGATAAGTTCCTTCGTATATGCAATCTTAACCAAGAGGTTAGTTTTATAAGTTTTCCGGACATATTTTTGTCACCGTAGCGATTTATATATGACCAAAGTCAAGTCACCTGCCAAGACGCCCGGACAACCGGACAGGGGACGCACAAACATACCTGTGTGACGTATTTCATTTTTATCACGGCGTCATACATAAGATATGTCACGCTATGAAGGCGGGTGCACGCACAGTTTCCTCTGTATAAATAAATAACAAAGAGGGGTTTCATTTTTGGAGTAGACGTTATTAATGTGTACTGTAAATGAGCCATTTTAATATGCTTTATTTTTAGGCACTTAATTATGTACTTTAATATTAATTCTATCTAAATATTTGGACAAAGGTAACCGGAAACTTATTAAAGTCAAAGGTACATTTATAAGTATTAAGTTACTTAAATCTCGTTTTATTGAACTGTGTATACTTTGACAGACTTCTTAACCCAATTTAAACGTCGTTAATCATCGTAGGCACGTGGTGTTTTCAAATTGTTCCCTTCCTAGCGTAATAATACTAATAAGTGACATAAGGGAAAATGTGACACTCGACGTTTGGCGCTAATTGTAAATGATTAGGATCTCAGCACAAGCGAACCACCGTGACAGACTTATAACAACTCAAGTGTATTAAATAAATCCTTCGCTCATCTTATAAAGCTTCGACACAAATTGAAAACTCGAGAAGCAATTAAATGGCAAACGGTAACGTAATCGAGTACTGTAACGATCCCGCCATTACCGCTACCTACAAGGTAATAAGACAACAAGAAGAACATTCGAGAACGTAAAAGATTGGAAAAGTCCTTTTAAAACGGTTCGTATGTAGATTTTTATCGATACGATATCTCGAGACGAGGGATTCTCTCGAACCTTTCCCTTTGCAGTATTAGATAAGTCTTATTGCCGCCTTTTTGGCGAGTTTCCGAGGCGGAGCGGCGTTTTGGAGCCATCTTGGAGGATGTGATGGTAACTACTGTACCAAATCCCTTCAATGGCAATGATCATCAAGCTTATGTACGTGATTATATACTTATTTAATTCGGTGCGTCTTCGTGTGGAGTTTTCCACGCTAGGACTCACCCTGGGCTACGCCTCCCTTAGCGTAATACTGGCATGCCTCCATAACTGTTTTCGGGTTAAACGAATGTTCAAGTTATACTCTGCACTTTCTCACCCTTATATAAGTTACGTAACTTTATTATATATATATATTTGGGTAGGGTTTTATAGGTAATATATATTGGCCGTCTCGTCCACTGGACGCAGTCCGGCTCGAGCTTTCTCTCCTTTATATTGACGAATGCATTCGATTTTATTTGTATATTTATATTCTCATTGTATTATTGATTTACATGCACTTGTTTTATTTGAGAATATATTATTGGGTGGCCACCCTGGAGAGAGCTCTTTAGCGCTTTTATTTGACCAAGAATGTGCGCAGTATAATTCGATAGTTCGTATCCTGTCTTCTGTTGGTCTATTTAATATAACTATGAAAATAGATAATTAATTCAATATAGATGTGACTTGCAATTACAATATCAAAGCAATATATAATCAACAGAATTAAAAGTGAATTTGATATAAATGGGAAAAGACCTCCAACAGAAGTTCGGCCGTACTCGGAGAATGATCCCTCCCAGGCCCAGATAAACTTAATCTGTAGTGATTTGTTTTGTCATTTATTTATCACACAGATATTAAAATGATTTATGGCAATCAAAGAAATTGAACGAAATCAATATGGCATTATTTGCCATATTGATTAAAATAAGTAACTTTGAAATGATCAAATAATATACTAATATAATTCAATCAAATCAGCCCAATGAAAATGATCTAAGAAAAATCTCTATTAAATATCGAGAAAGGGTATTTTCACTATAAAAGAAATAAGCAAAAGGTTAATCAAGGATAAGAAAGAAAAATGCGTATTTAGGAGTTATTAAGTATTGAATGTTTATTATGAAACTCCTAAAACAATCTATATTTGTATTGTTTGATTTATTTATCCTATCCACAAGGATTACGAAGGACGTGAAATCCTTGAGTCTTGGTTCCGTTCCTAGCTGGACATTCTACTTTCAGAGGGAAAAACGAACCAAGCCAAATAAAAAACCCCTGAGCCAGCACTTTACACTTAGTTATAAAGAAATAAACTCGGACTTTTCTATTTTTAGTAAATTCAATTAATCAAAGCATCATCATATTATCATCATCATCATTATCAACATAATCGTCATCATCATCATTTTATTAAACAAATGTTTCGTGAAAATTGTTTACCAAGGTCTAATCAATTTACATAAATTTACGAGTGAATTCAATAAAGTCAAAATAAAATACAAGAAATTAAATTAGGTCAAAATATAATTAGATAATGGATCGTAAATTATTCTAAATTGAAATTCGTTCACAAATTTCCAACAAATCAACACCTTGAATGAAATTTATAAGTTTACGATCCAATATCGAAATTAAATTCAGAATAAGAAGTGTGAAAACAAGCCGTGATTAATACCGATATCCAACACTATTAGAACAATTATAATTATTAATGGAAAAACTCTGAATAAAACCGTAACAACCCGTTATCAGTTTAATCACGTCTATATTAATGATTCAGAATACTCATCTGGTTTTTACACCCAACTCTGCAACCACTGACTCTACTCTACTAATACTTTTACTTTTATTGATATACAAGATTTTAGTACAATTCCAAAAGTGTAGTTATTCAATCTATTCCTTAGTTTATTTCCAACTAGTCACTTCTACGATCTTTCACAGAATGCCCTGATCTCACCCCTCTAACCTCTGACCACGCTTCTTCATTGTTATTATCATTTAGTCGTATAATTTATTAACCTACAACTTATTAACAATCATAATTTCTAGACATTAAAATTCACTATTCCGCAAACTTGTAAAAATAAATCGTCGCGAGCGTCGCAGCTCCGTTTTTTTATGCACGGACTGCATCAGCCCGGGCGCCAGTGCTGGCGCTTAAACCACCATGTGTCCACTTTGTCCGTCTCTGCGCAATTCCTGCAACGCACAAATACATCTTGCGTAGTTTATGTTTAAACATATTTGTACCTTATTGTCTACAACATAAAACATAATTATAAATAGGATCGGAAAGACAACCGACATTGGGAAGTTTGTAAACTTGTATGGTCTTTCTGTGAATTCTTAAATACGATAGAAAAACATAATAAGTCACACTTCAGAGCCCTATTATCTCGGATTTTGAATGTTGTGTAAAATTTATGTTTTCTAGTTTCGTGTTACAGACGCACTTTAGATAAATTTCGGGAATCAAAAAAAAAACCGATAACAGTGTTTACCATATTTCCGATGAGATATTTATTATATAAGGCTAGGGCCTGTAGTTACATAAATAGTGATGTATGAAATACATATCACTACACGCCTTCCCCTGAAGATCATTTGAAACTAGCTTTCTAATTATCTTCATTGAATATAATATCAACTCAAATATATATGACTGCAAATTTTATTCATAACTAGCCTTTGTCCGCGTCTTCGTTCGAGAAGTCTTTGAATATTCGTACCTGATGGTGCTTTATTAATATCGACGATAGAAACAACTAACAACCTGTTTTATCAGTGGAGACCTTGATAAAGTCAAAACATCATAATGAAAAATATCGTATGTTATTCCTGAGATCTCTGCCATCTTCATACCAAATTTCATAAAAAAAACATACTCTAACCATTTTTCCGTGAAAAAAAAAAAATAACAACCAAACAAACACATTTATTATATCATCTATGTATATCTCTAGCTTCTGCCCATAACTTCGTTTATGTGATAAACATTCTTTACGATTTTCTCGGATAAAGCAGTAGCCTTTTTTTTCGATATCCATACCAAGTTTCATCGACATCAGTTCAGTAGTTTAAGCGTAAAGAAGTAACAGACAAACGGATAGACAAAACAGACAGACAACGTTACTGTTGTATTTATAAAATTATTACGAGTATTGTTCATACCTAATATCGTATCGAAGTATTAATTACTTATTATATTTTGTTCTAAATTTCTCAAGAAACTTATGGCTGCTGATATACTGATTTCACCTGGCCGAGTAAACCAAAGTTGTTGCACATCAGTCGTAAATTGACGCATTATACAATTTACGACATCCCTTTGTGTTAAAGGTATAGTTAAGGAACTAACCGTATCAAGTTGCTCAGCAAAATGCTCACTCATAGACAATTTTCGAGTTTTGTCATAAATTGTATTCATTAATCTATATTTAGCAGCTTCCTGATGCTGCTCGGTCCAATAAATTCTTTTGAAATCAGTTTCAAAATCCTCAAATGATGACCAAGTACTACTATGTAGCTCTAAGAGTGTTTGAGCAGGCCCCGTTAAACACTCAGTCGCAATGTCTAACGCCTTATCTTCTGCATTTAGCGAACTTATGTATTTCTTCAATCGTTTTAAAAACCGTATAGGATTACAATTCCCTTTACCATCAAAAACCGGCTTATCTACAATCGGGTGCGTCATATAAACATTATTTACACGGCTTCCATAACGTCCACCGCTAGATATATCGAAACCTCGGTCTTGACTGCTATCTACATGACCCTCCGAGCTACTCGGACGCAATGGCCGATTAACCTCACTTGTGTCTATAGAACGGGATTCTAATGTTTCAATTCTCTTGAAAATCGCTTCAAAATTTTCTGTCATCATTTGGAATCCATTGCTAATAACTTCCATCGTACTATCTTGTTCAAAATTAACTACCTTTTTTGATCGAATTTGTTTCCTACGTAAGTCAGAAAGTCCCGATTCTAAGTCGCCTAACGCTAAGTCCTTGTCTGCAATTTTACTTATACCCAATCTCGTCTTACCTCGTTTGGACATTTTAACTAACCAAGATAAATAAGAAAAACAAAACAAAAGAAATAAATGACAATTTATCTAATATTGTAAGTCGTCTTTTCCTAAGATATAATTAAAAAGTGAAATAATGAGCTATGAAGTGTGACTTATTATCAACCTGTAAAGTACATCATACATAGGTAAATGAAATGATAGACCAATAAAATATTAAAATTCACTCGCAAATTTACTCAAGCAAAAAAACTCCTTCCCCCGATTTCTAAACAAAACATACACTCTTCACAAAACTAATTATGATACTAAAACATAATAATGTAAAATGTTCCTACGTTGTGTTATTTTTTTTTTGCATTATTAATAGTGAACCCAAGTAAATATTTATCTAGTTGTGTAAGGTTTTATTTACACAAAGCCTAGATCCTGGTCACGCGACACCACGTGTGATGGTAACTACTGTACCAAATCCCTTCAATGGCAATGATCATCAAGCTTATGTACGTGATTATATACTTATTTAATTCGGTGCGTCTTCGTGTGGAGTTTTCCACGCTAGGACTCACCCTGGGCTACGCCTCCCTTAGCGTAATACTGGCATGCCTCCATAACTGTTTTCGGGTTAAACGAATGTTCAAGTTATACTCTGCACTTTCTCACCCTTATATAAGTTACGTAACTTTATTATATATATATATTTGGGTAGGGTTTTATAGGTAATATATATTGGCCGTCTCGTCCACTGGACGCAGTCCGGCTCGAGCTTTCTCTCCTTTATATTGACGAATGCATTCGATTTTATTTGTATATTTATATTCTCATTGTATTATTGATTTACATGCACTTGTTTTATTTGAGAATATATTATTGGGTGGCCACCCTGGAGAGAGCTCTTTAGCGCTTTTATTTGACCAAGAATGTGCGCAGTATAATTCGATAGTTCGTATCCTGTCTTCTGTTGGTCTATTTAATATAACTATGAAAATAGATAATTAATTCAATATAGATGTGACTTGCAATTACAATATCAAAGCAATATATAATCAACAGAATTAAAAGTGAATTTGATATAAATGGGAAAAGACCTCCAACAGAAGTTCGGCCGTACTCGGAGAATGATCCCTCCCAGGCCCAGATAAACTTAATCTGTAGTGATTTGTTTTGTCATTTATTTATCACACAGATATTAAAATGATTTATGGCAATCAAAGAAATTGAACGAAATCAATATGGCATTATTTGCCATATTGATTAAAATAAGTAACTTTGAAATGATCAAATAATATACTAATATAATTCAATCAAATCAGCCCAATGAAAATGATCTAAGAAAAATCTCTATTAAATATCGAGAAAGGGTATTTTCACTATAAAAGAAATAAGCAAAAGGTTAATCAAGGATAAGAAAGAAAAATGCGTATTTAGGAGTTATTAAGTATTGAATGTTTATTATGAAACTCCTAAAACAATCTATATTTGTATTGTTTGATTTATTTATCCTATCCACAAGGATTACGAAGGACGTGAAATCCTTGAGTCTTGGTTCCGTTCCTAGCTGGACATTCTACTTTCAGAGGGAAAAACGAACCAAGCCAAATAAAAAACCCCTGAGCCAGCACTTTACACTTAGTTATAAAGAAATAAACTCGGACTTTTCTATTTTTAGTAAATTCAATTAATCAAAGCATCATCATATTATCATCATCATCATTATCAACATAATCGTCATCATCATCATTTTATTAAACAAATGTTTCGTGAAAATTGTTTACCAAGGTCTAATCAATTTACATAAATTTACGAGTGAATTCAATAAAGTCAAAATAAAATACAAGAAATTAAATTAGGTCAAAATATAATTAGATAATGGATCGTAAATTATTCTAAATTGAAATTCGTTCACAAATTTCCAACAAATCAACACCTTGAATGAAATTTATAAGTTTACGATCCAATATCGAAATTAAATTCAGAATAAGAAGTGTGAAAACAAGCCGTGATTAATACCGATATCCAACACTATTAGAACAATTATAATTATTAATGGAAAAACTCTGAATAAAACCGTAACAACCCGTTATCAGTTTAATCACGTCTATATTAATGATTCAGAATACTCATCTGGTTTTTACACCCAACTCTGCAACCACTGACTCTACTCTACTAATACTTTTACTTTTATTGATATACAAGATTTTAGTACAATTCCAAAAGTGTAGTTATTCAATCTATTCCTTAGTTTATTTCCAACTAGTCACTTCTACGATCTTTCACAGAATGCCCTGATCTCACCCCTCTAACCTCTGACCACGCTTCTTCATTGTTATTATCATTTAGTCGTATAATTTATTAACCTACAACTTATTAACAATCATAATTTCTAGACATTAAAATTCACTATTCCGCAAACTTGTAAAAATAAATCGTCGCGAGCGTCGCAGCTCCGTTTTTTTATGCACGGACTGCATCAGCCCGGGCGCCAGTGCTGGCGCTTAAACCACCATGTGTCCACTTTGTCCGTCTCTGCGCAATTCCTGCAACGCACAAATACATCTTGCGTAGTTTATGTTTAAACATATTTGTACCTTATTGTCTACAACATAAAACATAATTATAAATAGGATCGGAAAGACAACCGACATTGGGAAGTTTGTAAACTTGTATGGTCTTTCTGTGAATTCTTAAATACGATAGAAAAACATAATAAGTCACACTTCAGAGCCCTATTATCTCGGATTTTGAATGTTGTGTAAAATTTATGTTTTCTAGTTTCGTGTTACAGACGCACTTTAGATAAATTTCGGGAATCAAAAAAAAAACCGATAACAGTGTTTACCATATTTCCGATGAGATATTTATTATATAAGGCTAGGGCCTGTAGTTACATAAATAGTGATGTATGAAATACATATCACTACAAGGATCCAATCGAGTGCGGCCCGCTTCAAGATACCACTTGTTATTTTCGACAATACAGCTGTTACGGTAATCATTACGAATGCGAATTGATTATTTTCGTAATCAGATGATCTGAGGAATGTTTACAAAGATACAATTGGCAGTGTTCCGTGAACCAATTTTGAATACGAAACTATTATCGGATGAACAGAAGATATTATTTTCACTACAATATGACCAATTTAACACTCACTTCTTAACGTCACTTGAAAATGGAACGGTACACTACTAGCACTAAAAGGCGGTTTCTGGCTACATTCCACAAACACACTTCCATCACAAATTTCTCCTTTGTATACCAACAAACAACAGACAACAACAACAGACCTAGACGGAGATGGCGCGACGACCTAGACAGCTTTAGATCGGGTTGGCCAGAACTGGCAAAGAACAGAGAGGAGTGGAAGAGAGGAGGGGAGGCCTTTGCCCAGCAGTGGGATCTAATAGGCTAGATAAGATAAGATAAGATACCAACAAAAAGCAATCCAACGGCATTGATTGAAGGTAATTTTTAGGTAAAGTTTTTTCTATGTTGTCCAGTTGCAGTTTCAGTCTGGCCTCGTTACTCTTCGTCCGGTCCTCGCTGGAAGCTGTAGGTACAATCTATAGATGCGAGTGTTAATAAGGCCAACAGCATTGCTAATACAACGACCATGAAAATGGGCATCGGATAATTGTTTCTTCTGTTATTTCAAAATCCTCCATTTTGTTTGTATGACACATGGAATATAAAATTTCAGAATTCAACGATACCTAGAACATTAATAAGTAGGTTCATCATCATCATCATCATCATTTAAGCCCAAAAACGTCCACTGCTGGACATAGGCCTCCCCCAAGGCTCGCCACAATTTTTTTTTTTTTGTTTTTCATACATAAACAGGTTTTTACAAAATGCGGTACGGAAACCTTGCGGTTTATCTGTAGGTTGTTTTGATGTATTTCTCAATACCTTCTCCGTCCACAGGCCGTGGTCCTGCCGCCGCTGGCGAGGTGGCCCCACGAGAACGGCTTCACGTTCACCACGTGGTTCCGGCTCGACCCCATCAACTCCGTCAACATCGAGCGTGAGAAGCCCTACCTATACTGGTGAGCACTCATGTCACAGAATATTTAGTAGTACTACATGCAGAATGGCCACGGAATCACCCGCCTGAATCTAGCCGGCGCGCAACTCGCGGCCAACTCGCCCTTACCGTCATTTGTTTCATCCGGACATACTGGTACAAACTCATTTACAAGTGTACAGACGTCCTCGCACGCAAACATTGACACTTCATTCGAATTGTGTTCGAAATCGTGCTTTTATAGGCCGTGTCCGCCCTGTGCTCATGTACTACTGGTGACTCTCCGCTGATTTTCAATACATAGTTACAGTAGTAAAATAGATCAATATCAACAAAATAACGAGGAAAAGCCTTTGAAAATCTTTTAAAATTATGTACATTTTACGACGTAAAAGTAACCAGTTTAAAATATAACTTTCTCTCCTATTTTAATTGATTTCACTGAGCCAACAAAACGATTCGAAGCGAACAGAAAATAATGGCAACAATCCGCTTTGTTGCCAATTAGTGTTGAAAGCTGTTTTGTGTTTTCGCAAATCGCCTGGACCGCGGCGAGTTTATCCCGCGCCACGTACAACTTTTCATTACATTCGAACAGCGCATTTCCAAGTGTATCTAGTGCGGTTATGCAACCCTGGTAAGTTAGTGTAATAATGGTTACCGGTTTTGTCGGTGGGGTTTATACCCTGTGGAGGTTTTCGTTTATTTAAAGTAGGATAGGATAGGAAAATCCAATTCTGGGGCTGTAATACATTTGCTCTCCGGGAAAGCGGGTGGTTTAGCAAATGGCGTCGTCGTCGTTTTCTATAAATAGGTTGATTAGTGTTTTGAGCTTTTTTATCGTATGAAATGTACTTTCCTTTTTACCATAATCAAATCTGGCAAACAGTGATGGGTCATGTAGGAATTCGTTTAGAGTGATCGACTTCTACAGTCTATTTACGCCCCACTGCTGGACACAGGCCTCCTCTCGTCACGAGAGGGTTGGGGCTGTAGTCCCCACACGGGCCCAGTGCGGATTGGGGACTTGACACACATCTCTGAATTACTTCGTAGATGCGTCCAGGTTTCCTCACGATGTTTTCCTTCACTGTAAAGCTCAGTGGTAAATTCAAATTGACTTTCGCACATAAGTAAACTTAGAGGCGCCAGCGAACCCCCGACCCTCTTCATGAGTGGCGGTAGGTCGAACCACTAAGCCACCACGGCTTTAAAAAAAAACCTATGAAGTACTTAATTAATTAGTATTGAATTCACAAAACTTGCGGTGGTCGTTCGCGTTTAACATAGTTTTCTAGCTAGTAGGTCTCATTACGCAAAATCCAGAGTAGATGACGGCGATGATGATGATGACGACGATGGTAATGATGATGACGATGATAATGATAATGATGGCAATGATGATAATGATGATGATGATGATGATGATGATGATGTTGATGATCACGATTGTCTGCAGCTTCAAGACGAGCAAGGGCGTGGGCTACACGGCGCACTTTGTGGGCAACTGCCTCGTGCTGACCTCGATGAAGGTTCGCGGGAAGGGATTCCAGCACTGCGTCAAGTACGAGTTCCAGCCCAGGAGGTAAGGGAGGCTGTTCTGTGACACTTAGACCCCCCCCCCCCCACAGAGCCTGCTAACCTCGAGTTAAGCCCGACTAGCACCAACGCCACTAAGCTCCGGTTAGCCTATAAATGGAGTTAAGTTGATACAACTAGCCCTGAATTAAGCGCCTAACCCGAGGTTAACGGCTTGGTGCAAGTTGGGCGTAACTCGAGTAAAGTGCAACTAAACATGAGATAAAAGATAATAGTACATTACAGACCTAGGGCGCTGAATTCTTTAATGCCTTCAGTTCGGGCCCTGCGATCTGGGGCTTTAGGAATTACCGCCCGTGGTTTGTCTAAAGTTTTACGTCTTGCCTTGGTCAGGAAGTGATATTATACGCCTTGCTAAACATTTTAAATGTCGTTAATGCAGAGCTAGATTAGATAAGATAAAGTTTTATTTAAACATTCATTCATTTACATAGATGATAGACACAGAAAAAATATTATCAAATAACATTCTTACTTACTAAACTAATTAAGTAACTATGCCTATCATAGTTCAAACAGGGGTTCACAAACTAGGCACAGCGTGTAACTTGGGCAACCATATGAATTAATTAAACGTTACAGCACGACACACAATTTTTGAAAAAGGAAGCATACAACATAGGATTCAAGAAAAAAAACCGGCCAAGTGCGTGTCGGGCCACGCGCAAATTATAGGGTTCCGAAGTTGAGGATGCCCAGAGTACCTTTCTAAGACTTATTAGCATCTAGCTAGCCTGTGGTATGACGTGCCCGCCCGACGCCCCTGCCGCTCGAGAAAAATCATCATTATAAGTTGGTCGACTATTACTCGTAAGTTTGTACAGCCTACTTAGCTCTGATAGTTTTCCTTTCAACTACGTTATATATGCCACAACCGTGATTTTTTTCAGCCATCCAAATACCACCATTTAGCTGGCAGGGGGGGGGGACACGTGACTCTAACAAAAAATAGCACTTCAAAGCTTAATATTTCACAAACGCATCACTTAATCAAAAAATGGTTTTAACAAACCCACAATATTTTTTTAAGACCTATTCAACGATATGCCCCACCATGGGGTACGCAAGAAAAAAAATATACATCCCCACTTTACGAGTAGGGAAGGTACCCTATAAAAATATATATTTCAAAATTTTATTGTACCACTTTGTCAGCGTAACTAATATGCATATTCATGCCAAATTACAGCTCTCTAGACCTAATCATCTCCGAGAAATAGTGCGGACAGACGGACGGACGGACGGACGGACGGACGGACGGACGGACATGGCAAAACTATAAGGGTTCCTTGTGGGCTTCGGAACCCTAAAAATAAAGAAACGTAATTTTTAAGCAAACTACTCGTATAATGGTGATGACTGATGACATCCTCTACTACTACTACAGCCTATTTGCGTCCCACTGCTGGGCACAGGCCTCCTCTCATCACGAGAGGGTTTAGGCTATAGTCCCCACGCGGGCCCAGTGCGGATTAGGGACTTCACACGCATCTTTGAATTACTTCGCAGATGCGTGCAGGTTTCCTCACAATGTTTTCCTTCACCGAAAAGCTCAGTGGTAAATTCAAATTGACACCTCTAAGTTTACTTATGTGCGAAATTCAATTTGAATTTACGACTGTGATGATATCCTCTGTCCTCGCATAATCAAGAGTTGGTATAATTTGTTTTGCTTTTGCAACAGAATGTCTTTAAAGTTACAATATTTACTAACAGCAGTAGACAAAATGCTCTCACAAAGTTGAACAAAGTTATCCGGTAACATTACGAGTATTGGTTAATATACCTGTGCCTACATCATAAAATAGCGTAGGTACCTACCTACAACCCGGTCGAAGTGAAACAGGAATTAACTGAATGTTTCGGCTCCAGTGATTCCCGAAATGCATCCCCCCGGAGTGAGCATTCCAGGCTTCAGCCAATAGTGAGGTAACCTACAGGAATGTTAACACCTGAGCGCTCCTGCTTTTGTGGAAAGTCCAAACGGATGGCTCTGTCGGCTCTATGTAAAGTTCTTACTTTTACATGACTGACAGATTTGCCCCTAGTTTTCTGATCTAATAATGTCGATTAAGTATGACATAACTGCTGTAAGTACTCGTAACCTCGCCAACCATAAAGCAATTACAAACTGGACTTGATAAGTGAAGTGAAAGGTAACGTAAGTCCTATTACCTTGAATGGACTCGAATCATATCAATAAATTCGATCACGTTGTCAACCGGGGGCGTAGCTCAGATGGTAGAGCGCTCGCTTAGCATGCGAGAGGTACCGGGATCGATACCCGGCGCCTCCAAATAACTTTTTAATAAAAATACGTTAAAAAAAGACTATTTTCGTTTTCCTAAGCGTGCGAAACGTTTGTCGAATTTTTCGAAATCGCATCAAAAATGTACTTACTATTTTGATTAAAAGTTTCTTTTAAAACGGAACTAAGTAATGCTCATTTTCTTTGCTCCACTTTTGTCCAAGTTTGACTCGGATCGCATAGTTTCCGAGGAGTTCACAACTTCAGTCTGTTTGAGTTGAGTGGACCAACGTTCAACGTCTTCAGCGACCAACTTTTTTCTGATAAACTAAATTGAAGCGGTTGTTATACGGCTTTCTAAGTTTATTCGACTATTCATTCTTCACATTAACTTGGTATTTTCTGTGTTCATTCATTTCTAAGTTGTTGAAGTTAGTTATTAGGTACTAACTTATATTACTTTGTGCTATATCTGGAACGCTAAATTAGAACCACTCCCACTGACTTCGAGTGGGCTGAAATTTTGTATATTTTCCTATTTTCGGTGACATTGCTATTTTATGTACTAAGTAACTGTATAGCAGGTATGACAAAATTGTGATCATGGGCGTATATAGATTCTGAACCAGAAGGCTAATCTAACCAGTTTAGACCCAGCGGGAGAGGCAATATTTTTTTCAAACCTGGTCCTGGGCAGAGTATGAACTAGTATTAACGCCAATAAATGCGTAAGAACTCTGCAGCACTACACAAGTTCAAATTCAATCATTTATTCAGCAAATTGGCCAAATAAAATACGGGCACTACACGTCAGAAAAATAAATGAATCTACCAGAGCTAGCAACTTAGAAGGCGCGCGGATCAAACCTCTGAGTCATCCTCGCCGCTCGTTTTCTAAGTTGTATCGTTATATACCCCATGTTTGATAGTTTTATTATATCGCTTTGTTCGTTTGTTTGTACAGATGGTACGCGATAGCGGTGGTGTATATTTACAACCGGTGGACGAAGAGTGAGATAAAGTGCCTTGTGAACGGACAGCTCGCCTCCAGTACAGAGATGGCCTGGTTCGTCTCCACCAATGACGTGAGTATTCTAGTTCTACCACAACTGCGTATTTATGTCCTACTGCTGGGTACGGCCTCCTCTTAGCACGAGAGGATTTGGGCTATAGTTCCCTGGACCCAATGAGGATTGGGTACTTCACACACATCCTTTAATTCTTCATCGAAAACCTTAGTGGTAAATTTCTATGTCGCAAATCTCTGAGGTGCGAGCTGGATTCGAACACCCAAACTTCTGCGTAAGAGGCGATAGGTCTAACCACTAGGCTTTTAGTATCTAGTTCAATACAAAGAAATACAGGGTATTCCACTGGCAATGTGAGAAGCTGTGAAACTTTAAGACGGAAAGGTCAACAGGAACCAAGTCATCGATTTTAGTGACGAGAGAAACTGCATTCATGGATTAATAAAAATAAAAAAACATCCCTCACAAATATGTACTTACCTATTTCTTATGACGTACATACGAGTAAGTACGTAGCTACCTACCTGAAAATTATGTGAAGTCCCAACGTGAGCATAAATATGTGACAGGTCTCGATTGTCATGCACGTTAGCTTGTCACATATTTTGCTGGTTTTGCAGGGTACTGTAAAACAAATAAATAAAATGAAAGCGCCAAACAGCAGTGCTCGCGCTGTTGTGTTCCGGTAAGGGGTAAGAGAGTCGGTGAAATTACTGGCAAAAAGGCATTCAATCTTGGTCCTCATGATTGATAGAGCATTAGTAATCTTATGATTCCTTTATGTTCATTGGCCACAGTCACCACTTACCATCAGGTGGCCTGTGTGCTAGTTTTCCAATCTGATCAAAAATCTTTATTTTTCTTTTAGTTTCCTATGTTTTCCATTACTTTCCTGTATTGACAAAATATACTCTACATACCCTGTATACTTCGCGCACATAGTTCAAAAACTTTACGATTTCGTTGTTAGAGTCTGCATTATCAAGAGACCAGGGATGCATAAACTTTAGTCGCTAAACGGCGTGGGGACGCGCCGTGCACTGACATATTGGACGCATAGCGGAAGGCTCGTGAATTTGTTATAAGACGGTCGAGCTCACAGTAGTGGCGGGATAGAGCTGCATTCATACAGCTCCTACTAGTACGGAGAGCGGCTTTGCCTTTTCTTCAACGTAACATGAAATATGCCTCTGTTAAAGAGAAAGTATGGCCTCCCTAAATTCCTATTGACATACAAAACCTAATGTTCTACCTATAAGACTTAAAAATTCGTTTAGATTACAACTCCATTTTTGATGGTGTTTGTTATTGAAAGGTTATCTAATTATTTTTTATTGAATAACGGGGCATTTCTTTCTAAAATTGCTCTCGGGAACTTAGAGTCGCTGTATGATGAAGGATTAAATAAATATAAATATGAAATGATGAGTACATTACGTTGATCCTTCAACAGGGTACAATCTTCGCCTGGACTACCCATTACTCTTCTACCCGATATAGTTTGGTGGAGTTAAAGCTTAAAGCGAAGCAATCTCACAACAGACCGACCCGTCAGCTCGTTCCCGTGCTCTATGAAGATTAATGCTGGCTCCCACTGGCCAGTATGCAGAATGGGTTTTATCATATGTGAATAGTACATTACTCAACCGGCCATTGCTACATTACCGGCTTGCTACATTGGATGGTTTTGTTTAAGTTTGTGAATCATATTTTATGTTACATTTATTGTTAGAGATCTTCTACTATCTAAAGTCCCGCGCCTTCACGTTTCAAAACGCTTAATTTTTTTATTATTATTTAAAAAGCACCACCAACACTCAACGTATAGTTGATGGCTGTCTCAGCACGCACACATGTGTTGAAAGTGTTAGTGGTGCTTTTTAAATACATTGAAGCGTTTTGAAATATGAAGGCGCGGGACTTTAGATAGTAGAAGATCTCTATAGTAGCTTCTACCCGCGCGTGGCTTGCGGGTATAGCGTTCCCGCGGGAATTGAGCGTTAAAATATAACAAATTATATCCTTAAACCTTCCTCTTGAATAACTCTATCTATTAAAAAAAAACCGCATCAAAATCCGTTGCATACATTGACCTATAAATAACATATGGACGAACAGTGCCTAACAGAATATGTCAAAATATATGGAGCAAACTGACATTAGAAAATAGTTCTAATATGCTAATAACGCCCCTTTATACTATGTGTCAAGATAAATATTTTATACAAACGCAAACCTAACACTATAAGACTTAAGTGTCAAAGGACCATGGGCAACTTTGTATGGAGCCTGGTTCTGAAACCAACAGAGCTGAAACTTATATCATTAAATAGGTCTTTAAATCTACTTTATTTCATTATATGGGCACAAAGCCGAATTCCATTGCAGAACTGAGATATTTATATTTCAGTCAGAGTAAATAAGATCTATTAAAAAACAGGTTCTCTTTGAGATAGAGATAGGTACTTAAGAATAGATACCTAGGTAGAAGAGGTTTTAAATGACTCGAAATAATATTATTATTGGTAAAACACGATATTCAACAAGAAATGACACCGAACGAATAATTAATGGAACGGTCAATATCCCTACCTTCATTTTTTAAATTGGGTTTGCTCAATACCTACCCTCCAGAATATGAATATTCTCCGAATGCATTTATCGTAGCTCGTACTCACCGTGACTAAAATATAAATATATCAGTTCTGCAATGGAATTCGGCTTTGTGCCCTTATAATGAAATAAAGTAGATTTTAAGACCTATTTATTGACATAACTCTCAATGCGGTTGGTTTCAGGCCCATTTTGACGCATGGTCCTTTACTGAGCGCCAAACGGGTGCCCGAGTTCTCGGGCCATTTTTGACGGGCCATTTTTCTCCGGCTGATTGTGAATCCTTACTTATAATAGATCAATGGTTGCATAGTTTTTAAAGATCTAAGCATACATATGGAGAGACAGACAGCGATGCAACTTTGTTTTATATTATTCCGCGTGGAATTCGGCTCATCTAGTTCCCGCGGGAACTATGCGTTTTCCGGGGTAAAAAGTAGCCTATGTCCTTCCCCGGTACTTCAACTATCTCCGGTCTAGCGGTTTAAGTATTAAGAGGTAACAGACAGACAGAGTTATTTCGTAGAGGTTTGACGTACCTACCGTCTCACGCGGAGGTGCGGGTTCAAATCCAGCTTGCACGTCTGAGTATCAACAACAACAACAACAATACTCTTTATTGAACACCATATATACAAAACACAGAAAACACAAAAGGAATACGCAGCTAATAGGTAAACAACAGGCGGACTTATCGCTAAGCAGCGATCTCTTCCAGTCAACCTTGAAAGTGGAGAATACGAAAAGAAAACAATGATGGGCGGTGTAAAATAAGAAAACAAAACATACATAATAATGAATACATGATATACACAAATAATTATACAATACAAATATTTAAAAACATATACATAATTGAATACATATTATATATATTAATATATATATATATATACATATATAAGTAGATATATAATAAAGCCAGCCAAAAATGAAAAATTTTAAAAACAGGTGGAGATGAATAAAAGTTACTGAAGTGATAGGTAATGACTTCTAAGCTGATTTTTGAAAATAGGTAGTGATTTTGCTTGCCTAATCTCGGTTGGTAAGCCGTTCCACAACCGAGTAGCTCGGAAAGTAAAGGAATTTTCGTACATATTAGAAGAAGCAGATGGTACAGCGAGAAGACAGTTTTGAGAACAGCGAAGAGAAGTTACGTAACTAAATCGTTCCTTGAGATAGAGGGGAGCTGCAGGATTAAAAAGAATAGAATAAAGAAGAGTGAGAATATGCTGGTTACGTCGAAAACGGATAGGAAGCCATTTGAGCTGAGATCTGAAGGAGGAAACATGATCATATTTGCGTAACCCAAATATGAACCTAATACATAAATTTTGGATCCGCTCAAGCTTATTAAGTTGCTCTTCAGTCAAATCAACATAACATACATCAGCATAATCAAGGATAGGAAGAAGCAACGACTGTGCTAGTGCAGTTTTGGTGGACATTGGAAGGAAATTACGAAGCCGCCTAAGAGAACCAACTGCAGCAAACATCTTCCTGCTAACCTCACCCACTTGAGGCGCCCACGAAAGTGCGCGATCTAAAATAACACCTAAACTCTTCACCTTTTCCGAGTAAGGTATCAGCACGCCATTAAAGAGTACAGGTGGTAGACTAATAAAGTCTACTCTGGAGATAAGATTTTTACTGCCGATAATAATGACTTGGGTTTTAGCTGGATTTACCTTGAGACCATAACGGTCACTCCATTCTGAAATTCGCTCCAAGTCTTTGTTCATTACCTCAATAACAGCTGAAAGAGAGTCGAGAGGACCCTGCAAGTAGATTTGAAGGTCGTCGGCATAAAGATGAAACGAAGAATGAAGGTTACTTGTTATAGAATTTATAAATATAGAAAAAAGTAAGGGAGACAGTACACCACCCTGCGGAACGCCAGATAGCGTACTGCACCAAGTAGATAGAGAATCCTCAACCTTTATACACTGCCGACGACCGAGCAAGTAGCTACGAAACCATTCGATGACCGCAGGAGATATGTTTAGAGGACGCAAGATTCCAAGCAACACTTCAAAATCTACAGTATTGAAGGCGTTACTGAAGTCTAACAGTGATAACACCGTGAGCTTCCTACTGTCCATACCCGATCGAATATCATCAGTAATTTTAACTAGAGCCGTAGCCGTACTATGACCTGGACGAAAACCGGATTGAAAAGGATTAAGGAGATCTTGCCTAGTTAAAAATGAGGAAAGTTGTTGGTGAACAAGGCGTTCGAGAACCTTGGACAGGAAAGGAAGAATAGATATAGGACGGTAATCGGATAGAGAAGGATTGGATTTTTTGGGTAAAGGAATAACATAAGCATCCTTCCACGAGGAAGGGAATGCATTGGATGAAACGGAATAATTAAGGATAAAGGCAATTACAGGAACAATTACATCAATTATAGGAAGGATCATACTACGGCTAATGCTATCAGTCCCAACTGCTGCTGAGTATTGTATCTACGAAATTCAATTTAAATGTATTTATTTATTTATTATTTATTAGACACACCAATAATTACGTCTGAGTTAGTCGGTTGATCAAAACACCATTAGGAGACCTGCACGCATTTGCAAAGTAATTAAAAGAGGTGTGCGAAGTCTCAAATCCACACTGGGCTCGAGTGGCAATTAAAGACTACATACTCTCGTAATGAGGAAGTCCCCGGCTCTGAGACATAATTAGGCTAGTGTGGTTGTTTTGTATCGGTTCGTATGTTGTGAGATAATTTCACATATCGTCCCAAGGGTGGCTATTATTATTATTCAGCCATTGGAGAACGTGGCGATGTCTCGTCACGTCGGCCTCGTTACTACCAATGTATGGGGCATGGCATGGTAATTTACAGTGTACGCGAGCGTCATCGCAATAGGCTATTTATTATACACCATTCAAGGAAAAATCGGGAAGTACTGATTTATGATAGATTAAATAAAAATGCTATCCGAAACATCGACTTTTAATCATAAAAATGCATAAATAATTTTATAATTACTAAATTGATTTTCAATCTGCCCCCAAAACGGTAGGCGCCATATTGTTAGCTGCGGTGACGTCACTTCTACTGTAAACAAAGCGTTACAAGTAGCCGTTTTAAGTTTGGACTTCACTTGTTTGGTTACTATGTACTTATATTTACTATCCTAGTGACGTCACAGACCAAGCAAACATGGCGGCTAGCTTTTTAGCGCGAAAACTGAAAATGAAAATGCAAAAGTACTTTTTAAGGTAATTATCCCATTCTGAAAATCGAAATAAGAAATCTTGTGATTCAATCCGACATAAAAGGATCATTAGTTTTCAAAAAATGGTTTAATAGCCTATTGCAGCTAGGGTTGAAAGTCACGCCTTCTTCACACGTCCCTACTACCAATGCCTTAATGTAAAGGTACCTTTTTCATTGAAAGAGAGACTTACAAACTAATACGCTGCCCACCACACACGATGGACAATGGTCGCATATTTAGATAAGAAAATATTAAATAACAACAAAAGGGTCGTCAACAATGCGTTGCCGTTCCGAGGTCTCTAATGCCGGAACTGAACGAGACTGCTTTGGATCGGGAGTGGTAGCCATCCAGAGGACCCTGTAGTTTCACGCCGCGCCGCCCAAGCCGCGGCAAAACGTATTATTCTACGTCCCCGCAACGACAAACCTTCAAGTCATAAGCCCTTGGTAACTCATTTAGTTTTGCCGCTCTGGGACTGGTCGACCTCTCAAATTATTCACCGAAATTACCCCAAAGAAGTTATGAAAGAGAGCCCTTGACGTTACCTCTCTTGACCGCGTTTTAGTAATTAATTTTATATTATTTTCTTTGAGAAACTTAAAGCTCACGCTTAGCTTGCGCGTCTTTTAGATTTGTAAAAAAATCAAATTTTGAGAAGGAAAACCATTTTATATTAACCCACTTTTATATCAGTACCCAGAGACCCCATAAAATATACTGTAAGCTAAGATATAAGCTTACTTATGATATTTAGTTTTCCACATAATGTAAAGACGGTAATGGGAGTATAGTCGCGCGACTCGCGCGCGAGTATGAATATTCACCGAGCGGCGTGTTCGCGCATAGTTAACCGTATTGCTCTTTTCGGCTATGATATCCTCGTCGATCCTGGTAAATACATTTTAAGTGTTGTAACAATAACCTTGTTCTTTTAGGACTAATTTACTGTTCGAGTAGGTACTGGTGTAAAGACATTGCCAAATATTGACTCATCATTGGATTTAGGCAGAAAAGACAGGAAGCGTTTCATTGGTTTCATTGGTTACAAAGTTCATTTCGGATTTAGAAAACGAGGACCTTTCCTTCCATTAAAATAATACATTTATTAATTTTTTTCCTCAAACTCCGGGCATGATTCTTATAAAGATAATAACATCCTTTTGCAGACGTTCGATCCGATAAGATTACTCCTAGTTACCGGTATTTCCTCCAATCCCGGTCATGAATAATGTTCAAAAGAATATCCCGGAAAAACAAAGACGTAACTCGGCCTCTTCAGCCTGGTACTCGATAGAGGGAAGTCTGGCGGGAAAATTGCGCGATGTGTTTTTATAAACGCATTTAAAATAAATAGAGGTCTTTTTCTGCAACCTCCCTTTGAAGTCGTTTTTATAAAACAGAGGACCAAATTAGTAGGTGCGGAACAATTCCCGGCGTGGGTGGATGCCTAATTTAATTACGTCCCTGTTTAACTTATTATTATAAAGTGCTGTTTGCGCCAGACTCGGTCGAATGTAGCCGCTTTGTTTCATTATTTTGGAACAGATGTAGTTCACGCTTCTGAGGAAGTCATTTGGTTACAAAGTTACTTCGTTTGACTTGATGTCTCGTTGGCAAACCTTGACTTTGAGACTTCTGTCTAACTACGACTTTGGACTAGCTATAATGGGACATAGTAATATTATAAGGCTGTAATAATAATATTTATTTTTCTGCGTGATAGAATCAGAAATGGGGATATCCGCAGTAGAACTAGGGTCACCGACATAGCCCGAAGAATTGCGAGCCTTAAGTGGCAGTGGGCGGGGCATATTGCTCGCAGGACTGATGGCCGATGGGGCCGGAAAGTTCTCGAGTGGCGCCCGCGAACCGGGAGACGAGCTGTCGGTAGGCCTAGGCCTCCAACAAATGGAGCGACGACCTCGTGAAGGTCGCGGGAAACCGGTGGAAGCAAGTAGCACAGGACCGGTCTGAGTGGCGAGCCTTGGGGGAGGCCTATGTCCAGCAGTGGACGTCTTTCAGCTGAAATGATGATGATGAATAATATTTAGTTACCTGACCAACGAGGTAAGACATCCACCACAAAAGCGATCTCTTCTTAAATTTAATCAAAATATTAAGCTTGCAAAACTACCTCGAGATACCTATTAGTCCAGCCTTTCTTTTGTTCTTATAAATTGGTTGCTTTTGTAAAATAAACCAATATACATAGGATTCACAATCAGCCGGAGAAAAATGACCCCATCAAAACGGGTGGCCGAACAGCTCGGGCGCCCGTTTGGCCTTCGTTATAAAGAGGCGTTATTGGCATATTGGAACGTATTTACTAATGTCAGTTTGCTCCATATATTTGACATATTCTGTTAGGCACTGTTCGTCCATATCTACTACTACTACTACTACTACTACAGCCTATTTGCGTTCCACTGCTGGGCACAGGCTTCCCCTCATCATGAGAGGGTTTGGGCTATAGTCCCCACGCGGGCCCAGTGCGGATGGACTTCACGCACATCTTTGAATTGCTTCGCAGATACGTGCAGGTTTCCTCACGATGTTTTCCTTCACCGAAAAGCTCAGTGGTAAATTCAAATTGAATTTCGCACATAAGTAAACTTGAGGTGCGAGCCGGAATCGAACCCCCGATCATCTGCATGAGAGGCGGTGGGTCGAACCACTAGGCCACCTGCAAATACCTGCGGTTACAAATTCGCAATATCTTCGACTTAGACTTTTAAATAAAATTATTAAACATAAAAGTGGAACAAAACATAGACCCTGTTGCCAGGTGGAGTGGCGGCACGCTTTGGACAGAGCCCATTGGCGTGCATTGGGTGAGGCCTACGTCCAGCAGTGGACTACTATGGACTGTTGATGATGAATTGGTGATGATGATGATGATGATGATGATGATGATGATGATGATGATGATGGAAACAGACTAAAGTTTTCGCTGCGTACACAGGACTAACGGGTGACATACATAAAAATATACGACGAATTTATTTCACTTGCAGCTTTTCATATGATTGAAATATCCTCTTTGTACGAAAAGTGGAAAATGTATTCTGAATACAAATAAATTCATTTTATAAATGTGATTTCGTATTAATGCCTCACGGCGGGTTTTGAATTGTAAGTTACTTTTTAATGATGCCGATAATTCGGTCTCACTGTGTGTGTAAATGCAAGCAAATAGAGTCGTTTTATGAGGAAATTTCAATGTGAATGTAATAACGAGGTTTACATAAGTCTCTACTGACTGGGCTGAAATTGTATTTTATTGTGTTAGGGGCGGGGCATCCTCTTTATATTTTTTCCTCTAACATAAAACAAATCAGGGTTTCATTTTCCGCAAGACCAAAGAAACCTTTCCGTTAAAAGAAACTCATCTTTTTTCATTCCTCTCCTGAAACCACACAACGTTTATCATGTCGCGACAGTTTGGAAGTATTCTTTACGACTCTGTTACCCTGGTTATCGAGCGTCGGCTTTCAACTCGTAAGCTTTAATCGTTGAACGTTCTCACGTGTCAGCGGAGTACCCTTTAGCCTAAACAGTGGAGTCTTTTAGCCGTAAATACGAATTTACATGCCATTACCGCGTAACGAATTGAGAACAAAACGGCTTGCGTGGCGGTGCGCGCGGCGAGAGGGCGCGTTCCTTCAAAGTAAATGCCTGGAACGATCATTATGACCAAAGTCCGATCCAATCGAAATTTCTAGAGGTTAATAAGAGGGTAAGGGAGAGGGTAATAAGAGCTGGGGAAGAGGAGAAAACTGGACCACAGTTTTTTGTTGTAATTGTAAATTACCTTCGAGCTCATGAGCTTTTGAGCCAAATTCTTATTGTTAGGATATTTCTAGTCTTACCTTCCTCCAGTGATACTATCTCCATGGCGCGTTCGGAATCCGAGCTCGCTGCGGTATTTTGGCGCTGGCAAAGGAATTGCGTTGGCACTGCTTGTCCGTTTGTGGGCGGGCCAGCATTTATCCCTGTTTACGGTTGGTAACTTCGCTCGGGATTCCAGGACTTGTGTCATGATTCTGTTGCCTTGATTAAGTGACAGTTTAAATTCAGCTGAAGTGTCGGATACGATAATGGGTATCGATATGGTTATTGTAACGTCTCCGTCGTCGACTTGGACCGCCGTTAATGCAGTCATCTTTATGAAAACTCGTCGGGAACGCGCTTATCTCTGACTCGCTGAGTGGAGATTTTCTCCAATACCCGCCGCGCACTCGCCTTAACGTTTATTACATTTAACATATTTCACGCTTTTAACACAATATCATGACGGAATTTTCCTTACGTCTCTATAGGAACGCGTCGATATTTCATTGTTGCCCCTGGCTGCTATTATGTATTTTTTTCATTCGCCATAAGCGGAGCGCGTTATTGGCTTCCAAATATCTCCCGATCTCCGGGCAACCTCGGTAGTTATTTATATTTAATCCGGCACCTCCGGGACGCACGCATTTCGGCTTAATTACAGATTTTCCGGGTCGGATTTGTACAGAGGCTTTACACAAAATTCCTTTTTTTATTTTTCTTATAAATGAGCAACCCATGACGAGGATTTAGGGCCGGGATTTCTATGGGGCTCTTCAGTTTAATCAACCTTTTTTTTTTTTGTTGGCAGCCGTTCGACAAATGCTATATCGGAGCAACGGCCGAGCTGGATGAAGAGCGAGTGTTCTGCGGACAGATGGCCGCCATTTACCTGTTCGGGGAGGCCCTCACCACCCACCAAATCTGCGCCATGCACCGACTAGGGCCAGGGTATAAGGTGGGCATAGGAGATCACCGTAAAATTGTAATGCTTTCAGTGCCAAAGAACGCTTCCAAATTCTCATATAAAATGGCATTGCCTGGCCCTTCGATTGTCGCGCAAAATGACGACAAATGACCGCTAGCTGAGGGGAACAATATGGCCTCAACATACCGGTCTCTTTGGCATTGAAATCGTCAGCAGGTAAATTTAAGCAAATCAGAGTAAAGCACGACAGAATTGATATAGTGCTAGCAGTTTACGCCATTGATAAAGTCTATTATTACTTAATCCGCACACTATTAGTTATATCGTGCTGTACCTAAATGAGTTACCATTAACGAATTGCTATTTTGTTCAATGCCTGCCAATGGATACAGAGTCAATTCCGATTCGACAACGAATGCAACATCAGCTTGCCGGAGAACCACAAAAGGGTGAGCGAGCCGCCGCTTGAGCCCGTCGACAGTCCCACACCCACCCCCGAGACCTCTCAGGACCCTCCCGAACCCCAGACCCTAGACCCCGCTTCGCTGGCTGAAGATACCAGGACAACAGAATCGGAGGAAGCATGCGTAGTTGTGAAGGAAGACTCGACGCCGCGCGGGCGGAGGATGGCAGACGAAGCGCGCGAAGTGGCCGTAGCGCATGCGTCGCTGCTCGTAGATATTGAAGCATGCAAGCGTGTAAGCATGTCGCGCCGCTCGCTCTCTTATTTATATCTGTTTATTTGTCTCGCTTGCTGTGTTGTTGGAGTACGATTGGACTTTAGCAAGGCCAACCCTGTTCCAAGTGGCAAATGTCAGCACTTGTCCAAACTACGGCACTTGTGATGTTGTGTGTGTGCGTATTCAGGGCCAGTTCCGCTTCGACTCCGAGTGTCCGACCCAGCTGCCGAGGGACGAGGTGCGAATGGACCGCTACGGTGACCTCGTACACGATCCTACGCAAAATATCCACGACGTAAGACCTTTGCGGCCAGTAACAATCTCAGTGGTCACACTTCTCTTACACTATGGTTTCCTGGTACCTACGATTGTAGGGAATGTTTTCCCTGGTGATTTTTGCATGTCGGGGTGTGTGAACCTAACTAACGCAAACAAAACACCACTACCAATCTGAACGGTGACACTTCTCTAACACTACAATCGTCTCCTGGTACGATTGAATTGAGTGTAACCTCCTTGGTGAATTATGCATGTTCGAAGGGTCCCGTTACTAAAAGAGGGTTGGTATTCATTACGCACATTTCTTTTCGAGCCAGCCAGGTAACATAATGAGTCTCCACTCGGGATACAAAAGTACGAACAACAAAGGCCTGTACAGCGTAATCTTTGAAGTTAATCCGGGCAAAGCGCGAGTGTTCCACCGAAATGAGTTACATTATTGTTATTTGGAGATATTATCTGGAGGCACTCGATTCGTTTTATAAAATCTTATTAACTTGGCTTCGTTTAAGGGTGGTTTAAATTACGTAGCGACAAAAAGTCTCCGTGAACTATTTTAAGTAAATACTCTTAAGAGCGGGCGGGTTTAAACGCCGCCATTTATTTGGTCGCTCGCTCTGAAGTTATTTATTAGTTGCCTCACTGTTCTCCGGTCAGATACAAATTAACTGCTTTATTACAACCCCTAATAACTGCAGAGGTTGCGAAGGGCCTCTGTAATTTAATATTGGGATGTCTTAGAGGTTTGGTCGGCGCGCTCAATTAATATACGATCTTATCTTAATTTTATAAAATGATCTTAGACGAAAATAACGTTTTTCACACCTCCTATTCGAAAAGGAGTATTTTGTTCCCCGTTTAAAGGGATCAAAATGAGATTTTGCTCCCTCTTTATTTCTGCCCCGCTAACAGGGAGCAAAGTACGATTTTGCTCCTGGCTGCTACTGGTTTTCTCATAGGAGGAGTGAAAAGCAGTGTGTACAACACGGTAGCAAAATTATTTAAACTTTGGGTGACATAGCTGAATCCCTCGCTAGCTCAAGATTCTCGCTCAGCTCGGGATTCTATTTTGGAATCTGTCACTTCGCTCTGGATTAAATCCGTCACCATTGAGTGACCATTTCATGAACTTTGCCCAGCCATTTTACTCCCTAGTTATACAATCTACTATTAACCGTTAGTGAATTTAGACATGAATACTACCCTTTTTGTAGATATAAATTAATGAGTATTCAGCCAGTGAGACACGATGCGCTATCAGCCGAAGTTTCCCGCTTAGCGCCAGCTTCGTTCAAAGTTTGTCTTTACCCCGCTCCGCTCCATGCAGCCACACGTGATCATGTTGCCTGTACATGTTTTATGGGACCCTAGTACCCGGTACTTCTTATAGTGAACAAAGTTTGAAGTAATAAAGTTTGCTCGGAGCAATCTTGATCCGTGCATACATTTTAAAACTAAGTTAGTGAAATACTTATTACGTAGCGCGGCGTCCCCAAGAAAACACTTTGTAGTTGCAAACTCGGCAACCAGACAGTCGCCTAATTAAGTTACGACTCCCAACTTGTCCATCGGTTTAATTTCCCTTCAAAACCGAGGGAAGTTGTCTTGTCTCCGGAACTAATTTCAATTTTCGACGTATTTTCTTTTCCCATAACACAATCGAACTTCCAAACTTAGTTAACTTCCGCTGGAACAAATTTAATGTTCGAATTTGTTGCCGTGCTCTGTTTGTGTTTCATTTAAACCCGGAATCACGTTAAAAGTTGAAAAATTAATGAAATCAGCGAGTGGCGACGGGCGAGACCGTGGAACGCTGGTACTGCCCATGTTGCTCTTAATAATATTCTTCTGGTAAATTCGCTCATTTAAATAACATTTATCTTGCCGAAATTAATCTGCACGCAAGGAGAAAGCAACTCATTAACTTTAACGTAATGCGTGCTTTTTGTTATTGTAGCGTAAATTCATTTCTATTTTAGGTTCAATTCAAGTATTTGTATAAATGAGTTGAAAAACGCCGACGGACAGTTCGGAATGAGGTATTCATTACGCCGTTAAGTTTTCTCCTCCGGGAATAGGAATTTCGGGATAATGGCATTGACCCGGGACACCTAGCTACATTTAAATTGGATTTACTCCTTTGAATGATAAAGTAATTACGAAGAGGAGCGATGTTGTCGAGTTACTTTTTGGAATTGGAACGGCTGTTTTTAATTTCGTCCTCTGCGGGTTAACTCTTCATTAGAAATGAAAAAAATATGTCATAAAACGAAAAAAATATGTAAAAATACGTCTTGCCTTGGCCAAGAAGTGAGATTTCCTCTCCGCGTAGTGGGCAGAAAAACCCACTTTACGGCCAAGGGTGATGTAAATACTTTTTCTCAAACATGCTCGGAAAAGTTCGTGTTACTTTCAAAAAAAGAAGACGCGAGGCTGTCCATTGCCGGCCTTGGCCAGCAAAAACATTATTGTCGTGTGTGTGTTTTTTTTAATTCGCTTGCTATTTGATACACCTCTAGAAACTGACAAATCCATGGAGGTAATAAATACAACTTCCATGGCCAAATCATCCACGATCATGGAAGTAGTAAATACTGATGTGGGGCAAGTGCGCCTAAATTTATTTCGCCCCTATGCCTTGTAAACAGCCAACTACTAGTTGAGTAATATTTATAGGTTTCGATATATTTATGTTAGGCGCACTTACCCCATCCTGGCGCACTTGCCGCGAAACTGACAAATCCATGGAGGTAATAAGTACAACTTCCATGGCCAAATCATCCACGATCATAGAAGTAGTAAATACTGATGTGGGGTAAGTGCGCCTAAATTTATTTCGCCCCTATGCCTTGTAAACAGCCAACTACTAGTTGAGTAACATTTATAGGTTTCGATATATTTATGTTAGGCACACTTACCCCATCCTGGCGCACTTGCCCCGACTGACCTTACGTATTTCCTCGCTGTTTGAGAAAAGCATTATATATACCTCGGCCGCAATTGCGATTGCCGGACTCGTACTAATAGAAGGCTTCGCTTCGCTCAGCCTTCTAACTGACTCGTCCGGCAATGCGCTACTTGGCGGCCTCTGCAATAATGTACTATTGTAGCTAATAAAAATAATGACTACCACCTCACCTTGATCGAGTTTTTCAAAGTTGATATTCAGGTGTGTATTTTTTTTTAAATAGGGGTTATAAGAATTGGGCCGTGATATCACCTGATGGAAAGTGACGAAAACTTTGTCAAATGCAATACAGATGTAAGTGTATTTAACTTCTCCCGCGGTATCCACCCGAACGTATAGTTGATGACACTGTGTCGTTTGACGTTTTGGATGTTACCAACTTAACGTATGATATGCATTGATGATAGGCACATTTATGTACTAAAATGGCAACACGCGATTCAAGCGCCTCTAGCGGCAAATTCATTCGCGGTGACCTTGTGACCCCTCATTGAACGGTAGCAACAAGATATCAGCGAAAGAGCCGTCAATTCGCTGCCCGACCGCGCATGAACGCGTCCCTCATTCCGCGCACGTTCGCACACGTATCAAACTTTTTAATATAATTTCGGAGATTTCCTCAGACTTTGACTTTCTTTCTCATGATTCAAAAAGTTTCACGAGGCTTCGGGCGTGTGATGAACTTCGGCGGGCATGGGTATAGCTCGAGGAATGTTTGGCGCGAGTTCGAAATTTAATTTAGAAATAACAGTGATTATAAACCGCTCGGAGCCGCCAGGCTCGCAACTCGCGGAAGCACTCGCCTTGTAATTTGCATATGAAGTGCTCGTATTGTAAAGACTGTAAATTTGATGTATTGTTCGTCGCGACTTTTGGGTTCAAAAGGCTGTGACAACGATGTCTTGATACAGAATTTGAAAATAAATTCGTGTCACCAACTTGTAATTGCAAAAATACAAAATAAGTATACAATTGACGCACAGTCAATTTAAAAACTGTCGGATTGGTAATAGTTAATTTCGACTGCATGTCTATTTAAAAGATTTAAACGAAAACTTCCAAATTCCTCCTCCGGTGAGCGCGCCGGTATCCTGCGAAACTTCACATAAAGACGAACGAGAAAGTTCCAGAGCACATCTGACTGGAGCGGACCTGCTCGAAGTTCGACGGGAAATATTTATGCATTCCGTTTGAGTCGAACTCCTGATTGGTGCTCCGTTAACGTAATAGCCGGAAGATTTTGCCTACTTTTTCATTTCCCCCTTTCATTCCACCCGTTCACACGGATGACGGACTTCGCGACTTCTTCTTGTTTTTCCTCGAGACATACTTTATAATTCTGAGGTCTGCGCTGTGTAGATGGAAGGTTTCAAAGTTCGACAACTTTGAGTCCCTACGGTTAGGTGGGAGGGGAGCATGCACTTTTGTGAACACAATCTCGGTAACGAGATGGGATCGGCCATCGCCCCCGCCTTCTGTTCCCCTGGTACTCGAGTCTTATATTTTATTAAATTCCTGCAGCCATCGCTGGAATTTATTTCCACCGGATTTACTTGGCCATGGAATTTCGAAGTTATGCTTATGAAATCCCGTTTTATTGAGGGATTATTTTGTCTAATTATATTTAGATCCCCGGGCTTATGCTTTTTTATACAAACAGATTAATGGAGGTGTATCTTGGTAAATTTAAAAAGACTTACTAAAAATAATGAACCTTCAAGAATGTTAAAGCGGGATCTCATGTTTATTGCCGTGTTCTCCGCTCTTAATAATCGTTGTAAACTAGAACCGCGTTTAATGACGCCGTTCGCCTAGTGAATCTAGGAGCACACTGGGCTAATCTAAAAGTGCTTTAGCAGAGTGCACTTAAGCCACGTTAGGTCGGTATTAGGTGAGCGAGGTCTACAGGCTAGACCTAGCCTGATTCGTCGGGGCCATATAAATAGATTTACTTAAGTACTCGTACCTACGCGCTGGCTTGGTGCGGGTCGTTCCTTATCCTGGGCGGATCTTCATGAAAAATGATGTTACATTTTCTCCATTATTTCATGCAAATGGTAAAAGCTTCTCGAGCTGAGCTACGCTTAGGTGCTAGTATAAATATACATACTGCAATATCTGGTTTGAAATTACCGTGGCATATTAATCCCTCTATCGATATAGCAGTGTTTCAATGCTGATATGTGATGAGAGTACGAGTATTAGTACTGCAAACTGGCTCCCTCAAAAACATTTAAATTCGAATACGGGAACGTCATTCAATAATAAAGTTTATATTTTCAATGTTTACCAAATCATATACAGCTTAATTTACGCTAACAAGGTTTAACCGCAAAATTGGCGCTTTCAGGAGATATCTACTATACACTTGCATCACGTTAAAAACTTCACATTATTCCAGTATACTCCTAGATACATCACCAACACCGCTTCTACGAGAGTATATTTGACCAGTAAATCTGTGTAATCTTCGTCACGGGTCTACTAAGGCAAACTTTAGTACTTAGCAGGGCGTATCGTGTATAACTTGGTGATCGTTTAACTTCGACACCAGGGAGAGAGGAATGACCCTAGCTTATATTCAATTATTATATTTAATTATTGTTTTTTATTATTATCTATATTATAGAAGCTTTAGGTTTATTTTCACGATTTATGCTACCAACGTCGCATAACACCGAAAAAATGTGTATGTATTTTTCCACTCCGTTTGAACGTCAAAATCAATGCCCCTCAACCCAGCTTTGTTCCAAGACAGTTCACATTAGGTTCACGTCAGTGACGAGACGGGCTTTTAGTTAATCGGCTCAGTCAATGTTGTCATGTGTTATCCGTACTTACCGTCGGCTGTAGCTCGATTATCTATCTTCTATCTATATATATAAAACTCAAAGGTGACTGACTGACTGAGTGACTGACTGACTGATATAGTGATCTATCAACGCACAGCCCAAACCACTGGACGGATCGGGCTGAAATTTGGCATGCAGGTAGATGTTATGACGTAGGCATCCGCTAAGAAAGGATTTTGCAAAATTCCCACGGGAACGGGAAATAAAGGGATTTTTACATTTTAATGTTTAGGCACGTACGAAGTCGCGGGAAACATCGTAGAGATCCGAAATTTGGC
This sequence comes from Aethes cnicana, assembly GCA_963971205.1. Classification (NCBI taxonomy): domain Eukaryota; kingdom Metazoa; phylum Arthropoda; class Insecta; order Lepidoptera; family Tortricidae; genus Aethes; species Aethes cnicana. The sequence goes on along the minus strand of OZ020289.1, from coordinate 12,093,595 downwards.
ATGCAGGTTTCTTGGGGAGCGTAGGGGAGCACTAAGAAAGGACTTCCCGAAATTCCCACGGGAACGGGAAAAAATGTTTTTTTTTACATTTTAAGGCACGTACGTAGTCGCGGGGATCATCGTAGAGAGCTGAAATTTGGCATGCAGGTTCCTTGGGGAGCGTAGGGGAGCACTAAGAAAGGACTTCCCGAAATTCCTACGGGAACGGGAAAAAATGGGTTTATTACATTTTAAGGCCCGTACGTAGACGCGGGGATCATCGTAGAGAGATGAAATTTGGCATGCAGGTTCCTTGGGGAGCGCAGGGGAGCACTATGAAAGGTTTTTTCGATATTCCCACGGGAACGGGAAAAATGGGATTTTGACATTTTAATGTTTAGGCGCATACGAAGTCGCGGGAAACAGCTATCTATCTATCTAAATATATAAAAGAAGAAACTGACTGACTGACTGACTGACTGACATATCAACGCAGAGCCGAACCTACTGGTCGTAGAGAGCTGAAATTTGGCATGCAGGTTCCTCGAGGAGCGTAGGGGGAGCACTACGAAAGGATTTCCCGAAATTCCCACACTACCACTATTTATTCGTAAGAGATTAATGAATCAGAGAAAAAAAAGGAAAAATCTATACATATAATAAATAATAATTCTGTAGAAGAAGTCGCAGCTGAAAATTGAAAATTAAAAGAAACTATCAAGTCAAAGGGACTATATGAACGATACTGAACACAAAATAACGATTTTTAGAAAAAAATACTGTATGTATGTATGTATGTCCGGATTTAACTCGAAAACTACTGGACAGATTGAAACAAAATTTGGTATGGGGGTAGTTTATAACACTGGTCAACATATAGGCTACTTTTTATCCCGAGGAAATGCATAGTTCTCGCGGGAAGGCTATTAACAAATTCCACGCGAACGAAGTCGCGGGCAGAAGCTAGTCTATATATATAAAACAAGAAACTGACTGACTGACTGACTGATCGATCAACGCAGAGCCGAAACTACTGGTCGTAGAGAGCTGAAATTTGGCATGCAGGTTCCTTAGGGAACGTAGGGGTGCACTAAGAGAGGATTTCCCGAAATTCCCACGGGAACGGGAAAAAACGGTATTTTTCATTTTAATATTTCTGCGCATACGAAGATGCGGGGAAAAGCTAGTACTTTATACTTATGCTTTCCTAGTAGTGTTGCATTTAGATAAAAATGTTCATAGCCAAAAGAAGCAGGAAAAGCAATGTTTCTTTCTTTACCCACTTTAAACCGCTTATGTAACATCTTCAGAGTTGTTTAGAGCACAAAGTTGATGTAGTTAAGCATTCATAATTTCCAAGAGACGGTATTCTTGGTAGTTTTTATCGTTTTCTCGACTCGCTCGGGAAAATCTCAACTTTTACTATAAAATGCAAATACTGCTAAAAAACTGAGTACTGAAAATACACATATTTTTTATGTATAAAGAGCTGACGTCCTAAGTATTTTTTATGAGGAATGGCGTCAACCCTTATATCCTTTTAGGCGTTATAATAACAAATGTGCTTTGTTTCTCTAGACTCACCTCCAGACGGTAATGCTAGCCTGGTACATTTGGCTCGGGTTACGACGTCACTTCTGTTTTCTCCTAAAATAATTGTTGTTTATTAGTTTTGTTTGCTAGCTTATTTGAAAAAATAACATAACAAGCTTGCTCAACCGCCGCGCCGTTGCTTCTAAGAATTTATGTTTTGTATGGACAAACTTCGAAAGGTAAGGTAGGTTTTTCACTCGGGATTTGATGTTTCCGGGGTACTCTTTGGTAAAATGACATCCTTAATGTTTTTTGTGACTCGTGACGATTACATGTAAGTAATTACGATGTGTGTTTCTGCATGCTCTATGTGTATAATTTTGATGTGCTTTTGTAATACGCCCTTAATAAAATACACTAAATAAATTGAAAAATTGATAGCTTGAATAATGAGCGATTTATTTATTGAGGGTGATTTACTCGTGTGTGCTAAAGTAGTTCTTAGTAATAGTAAACGAGGACGTTTTAACGCACCGTACATATTATTTATAAAAAAAAATGTTTACATGGTTTGATGTTTGCGGGTTCCTTTGTTGCTATTGTGGGATGGTTTGTAGTTTAAATTAACTTAAGTATCTTAAATATTTTCAAATATTAAGTACTAATGTGTCATAATTCTGAATCTATTAACATTATAAATAAGTAATACGTATGAGTCTACAATGTCACCTTTTGATTTAATATGAACGAGGCCGCATTTCCTCATCTCAAACGTGATCCGTATGAAGAAATGTTTATCCAAAGCCATAATTGAAATTATTGTGCCAACTCATTACCAACGAACCGCTGTGAAACTTTCAACATTGTGTTAAAGCAATTTTAACGTTGTCGGGTGTTGGCAGGTGTTATACGACGGCAAGTTATCGTCGGCCATAGTGTTCATGTACAACCCCGTCGCGACAGACGGACAACTTTGTCTACAATCTGCTCCGAAAGGCAATGTATCGTACTTCGTCCACACGCCACACGCTTTAATGCTCCAGGTAAGTTCTCTTTAAACGTCATGCATGCCTGGTACCTGTGGGAACTAATACTGACATAGAAATGACTGTTTTTGGCGTTTGTTTGTGTGTTTTCAGGAAGTAAAAGCTGTGGTGACGCATTCAATACACAGCGCACTGAATTCAATAGGAGGGGTGCAGGTTCTGTTCCCGCTATTTTCCCAGTTGGACTTGCCGCACGATGGACTTGCGGCAGACCCCAAACGAGACCCAACGTTATGGTATGATTTACTGATATCCTTTAAAAATAATATACTATTGAAAACGTAGTAGACTAATGTAGACTAATACTAGAAGTACTAATGTATGCGTTTTGGCTTGTCCAACACACAAGTAATGCAGGAAATTCGTTTGAAGTTGAGATATGGCTAGCACTTAGTTTCGGCTTAACAATTTACAACCCGTATAGTTGTGTTCAGTGTTCAGAACTAAATTTCCCGCTGTGTTCCAGAACTGAATCACCGCCGGTAGGTACATTGTCGGGCTTAGCGCGAATTTGCGACGGCCGAGTCCGATTGCCGCAAAGCCGTTCATTAATATTCCAAGTAGATTCGGTCACATTACTCGGCTAAATGCACTTTCACTGTTGCTCCTCGATCGCTCCTGAAACTCGGGGGCCATCTCAAGGCGCCGGGGTAATAAGAGCTATAAACTAACTCCTAGCCACCCCTAATTGCCTGGTGTCGACTCCGCTTAAGCGACTAGATTTATGGACGACATTTTGCGGGGGGACATTTGCATGGGGGGGTTATTTCAACTGGTTATTAAATTCTGGTTAATTTCACATTAAATTGTTTATGATCTTCGTAGATTAAATAAGTATCGCTATCTACTATCTTGAGATTTTGGGTCCTTATACACTTCGGCCCATTGCATTGGGCTTATTGTGTAATTACCATTATTTCATCTAACTAATCCAATGCTTTCTGCTTCACTAGTCAAAAGTAAGTCATGAAGTGCAATGTTTTGAAGGCAGTGTCTTGATTTCCCCTGTGTTAGAGATAATCTACTATAGGAAATCAAGCCCCTTCACAATTCAAAACTCTTTAATGTATTTGGAAAGTATTTTAAAAGCACCACCAACATTCTCAACGCATGTTTGACGGCTGCCTCACGCTGCGCGCGCATGTGTTGAGAGTGTTGGTGGTGCTTTTTAAATACTTACTTTCCAAATACATTGAAGCGTATTAAATTGTGGAGGGGCGGGTCTTCCAATAGTAGATTATCGCTAATACGGTAGGCTTTGCCTCATCAATCTCAGCATAAATGATGGCAGAGAATACAACCAATACAATAGAAGAATATTTTTTCCTTTTTGGAATATAGCATAGTTTTTTTTGCAAGCAAAAAAACTCGTGTTGTAGATTCACCCTCCTTATTTATCTTAGCCAATTCGACGCCTTCAGTGGCATCATGATAATGTCAGCCTAAAGATATCCGCTGCTGGACGTAAGCTCTTAAACCGGTCTAGTGCCACGAGCATCCACCGTATTCCTGCGATCTTCACATGTCGACGCTCCATTTTGTTGGAGTCCTACAGACAGTTCGTTTCTCGGTGTCAGGACGCTACTCCAGAACTTTCTAGTCGCATTGCCCATAAGTTCTGCGAACAGTGTGCTTAATACTCAGTGTAGTCTCAAAAAGAAATCAACATTAAACACACTAAAATCGGACTTAATCGCGTAAAATACTATTTATAATTTACCTCGAGATGATGGTGATGATCGATGATCCACGAGCTTAAGGTGACGCAGCGTAACATGGAGCGAGTCATGCTCGGGTTAACGCTGCGCGATCGAGTCCGAAACCAGCTCATCAGACAACGCACTAAAGTGGTCGACGTGGGTTACAGAGTCGCCAAGCTAAAGTGGGCTTGGGCGGACCACGTGTGCAGGCTACACGGCGAACGATGGAGCGAGCGCGTTTTGGAGTGGAGACCCCGGTTGGATAGGAGAAGTGTCGGCAGACCTCCTGCCCGATGGTCCGATGACTTGAAAGCGACAGCAGGACTAGTCTGGATGAGGGAAGCGGACAACCGCTCTAAATGGAGAGAGATTGGAGAGGCGTATGCCCAACGGTGGGCGAATACACGCTGATGAAGAAGAAGAAGAAGAATTTAACTCGACACTTGCGGGCCGGGCCGGGCCGCGATGTAGCGTCAAGTCACGATTTTAGTGTGTTTAATATGAGTGTGTATCGCGAAAGTTTGAGACAATGTAAAAAAAATGATCGTTTTCAATATAGGCAAAATAAAAACGGTTCTCGATGGAGACAGTTCAAATGGCGACCCGTTCACAGTCCGCCGACTCTGATCCAAACGAACTCGTGTCAAAGGTAATGCGGGATTAAACTTATGCACACGCTGGGTATCTGTGATGTTAGGAGGCTCAATTGCGTTTGATTTCTTTGAAAGGAGATTTGAGACGCTCCGTCGAACGGAACGTTTTGCCTACAATGTGCGAGGAACTCATTGGGCTTTTGCTGTTTGAATTTGCTCGTCTGCTCCGTAGAGGTTTGAGTTATTTTATTACCGACTTGAAAAAATGGAGAAGGACGAGGTTACCAACTCACCTGGTCGACCGGCCTTTGCTCGGATGAAAATGGCTAAAAATGAATTTTCCCAGATAAGAGACCTAGCTAGACCGATGTATCAACACCAAATTTCATCGAAATAGGAATGACGACAGGGTGAAGAAATCGAAATTCTAATTAGTCCGTCAGTCAGGTAATAAAAAAATATTAGACGCGTATTTTTTGTTTTATCAAATGAACAAAGAATGACTAAGTTAAAACGCATTAAAGTTGGAGAGTGGGGGCTAACTACGTCACCGTTAGGTATAAATCGTACCTAACCGTGACGTCACGCGACATTTCAACTCAATATATCTCCGTATAAGTTTGATTACGTGAAAAAAAGAAAAAATACGTGTCCAATACTTCTCAATAATCTTCCTGATAAGACTAAGGAAAAAAGTTGTCGTGATTGATTACAAATATATTTAGAGGTATATAGGTACATATATATATGTACAAATATTGCTCGTTTAATAGTACAAATAGACTGTATTTTTTCCGATTTCTTACTTCATCATATCTCCGTCGTATGTGGGTAGGGGCTCATTTAGATTTAAAACATAATGGGAAATGTATTGTTTAAAGTCGGTAAATCCTAATCTGAGAAAATTTGGCAAAAATGGGGTAGGTTAATTACCTATTTTACCTTGGTCAAATTATTCCCAGACTGGGATGAGTTTAAAATGAGGGAATTCTTGAAATTGTACCTGTATGATTTGAGGCTATGATGGAAGACTACGAGTTTAGTCTCATTATGTCTTCCTATGTCTACTACTACTACAGCCTATTTGCGTCCCACTACTGGGCACAGGCCTCCTCTCACCACGAGAGTGTTTGGGCTATAGTCCCCACGCGGGCCTAGTGCGGATTGGGGACTTCACACACATCTTTGAATTCATTCGCAGATGCGTGCAGGTTTCCTCACGAGATTTTCCTTCACCGAAAAGCTCAGTGGTTAATTCAAATTGAATTTCGCACATAAGTTAATTTAGAGGTGGGAGCCGGAATCGAACCCCCGACCCTCTGCATGAGAGTCGGTAGGTCGAACCACTAGACCACCACGGCTTCCTATGTCTAGACAAGACTTAAGCAGGAGCCGAAGAGAATACAATCAAGTCTTCGCGTTAAAAGTCAAGCTGTCAAGTGTCAAGTGCACCATCGGAAATAAATTAGCGGAGTCGACATTTTGTAGTCAATTGGTTAGGTAATAGTTTAACCATAGAAGAAGTAAGGTAAACTAGAATGACAACCTTCAAATAAATCAGCGTACGCCCGAAATAAGTGTTAAATGCGATAATAGATGTCGCTGCCTGTAGCCTGCATACAAATCTGAACTCCATGAGCTACATCTAGATGGCGCTGTACAGGCGAAGTATGAAAATTTGAAGCTCCCTGGCTATTTCCGATGTACGCCGTAATATAAGGAGATTGACAGTGTTATATAATTGCATTGTCTCTCTGGGCTAACGGAGGCTTTTAATTTCTACCTCCTCCCCCAGTTCTCGTCTCCTCGGCTTCGTCTGCTCGCTGGTGGAGTCGTGCGCGACGGTGCAGCAGCAGATGCTGCAGTGCCGAGGGTTCCTCGTGGTGGCGCACATGCTTCAGCGCTGCAGCCGCGACCACCTCACTCCTGACACGCTCGCTCACTTCCTGCACCTCACCAAGCACCTCGTCACATGCTGCTCGCCCAACTCCGACTTGCTATTGAAACAGGTGAGTACCATGGAGGTAGTAACTGATAACTGGAACTGCACGATACAACTTAGAAAGCGCGCGGCGAAAGACTTCAAGGCCGGTCCCTGACCCAGCATCGTCAAATTGCTCATGTAAGATCATACTTTTCTAAGAAATGTTAAAAAAAGTTAAAAATATGAATAAAAACATATGTTATGTTTGATTATATAATCCTCACATTGATAGCTTTCGTTACACGTTTCACGAAACTTCGCTCGATACAATTTAACTCCAAAGTAACCTCTAACTCGGATGTTTAATCCAACTTTACTCCAGTTCCAGTTTATTATATCAAACAGTGTTAAACTAAATATAACAGAAAAAATATCCGTAGTATATGCATACATTGACAGTTTTATAAATGCCATGTTTTTAGACGGTATTTTTATAGAAATTAAAACGTGTTAAATACTAACTAAATCGGGCGTTCTGTGCGTAGTAGAACGTTCTCTTTCACTCGTTGCACGAGTGACAGTGACGGCTGAGCTGGGTATAGGAAAAGCCTTAAGCTTGCTTATTGCTTAATTCACGCGCCTTCTAAGTTGTTTAAACCTTTACCTCTGTGACCCATGCCAGGTGCGCAGAGGGATGAGGGGTCTGCGCCCGAAACTAAGTGCTAAATACAAAAAATTCAAAATTCAAAATTCAATCATTTATTCAGCAAATTGGCCACATAGGGGCACTTTTACACGTCAGAAAAGAATTTACTAGCGCTTCCTAGACCCATTGCTTGAGAAGAAGCGCCGCAACAAACTCAAGCAGAAGGCCTTTTTTCAAAATTTACACATAGTTATAACATTTACATTACATGTATAAAATATACATATAGGTACGTACTACAATTACATTGAAGGGATGTATAGTCCCTAACTTAAACTTACGAGGGGCGTTCAAAATATTCTCGGTATTGGAATGAAAACAAACAAGTATGAACAGTTTGATATTTTTTATTTTTCAATATACTCCCCCCCTATGTTAATACACTTAAAAGATCGATCAATTTTTTTTTTTTATCCCTCATAAAAATATTTTTTATCCTTCGTATAAAAGTGCTCCTCTACTGCCGCCTTCAACGCCTCATCGTCAAAAAATCGATTTCCACGCAGATCCTTTTTGAGATTGGGGAACAAAAAGAAGTCGCTGGAGGCTAAGTCCGGACTATACGGTGGATGAGTTATAGTTCCGAACCCACATTCAGCAATAGCTGCCTTGGCAATATGAGCAGTATGGACAGGGGCGTTGTCATGCAGAAGCAGAATACCTTTAGACAACTTTCCTCGCCTTTTTTCTTTTATTGCGTCCCTTAATTGATGTAGAATATTCGCGTAGTACTGTCCCGTGATATTTACACCTTTTTCTTTATAATCGATCAACAATACTCCTTCACAATCCCAAAATATTGTTGCCATGACCTTGCCAGAAGGGACGACCTTGAACTTCTTGGGATGAGCTGAACCCTTAATGTGCCACTGCATGGACTCCTGTTTACTCTCTGGGTCATAATGATGAACCCAGGTTTCATCTTTTGCAGCACCTCATCAGGATTTTCACCACACAGGTCAATAAAATCGGAACAGCAAGCTGCACGCACATCTTTTTGAAGTCGAGTCAGCATTCGCGGAACCCATCTTGCACTGACCTTTGACATATTAAGATGGTCATGGATAATGTCATACGGTACCAATAGAAAGATTGGTTACTTGAGCTATTGATTTTATCTTCACTCGACCATCTTCCAATATAAGGTTTTCCACCTGATCAATATTTTCTTGTGAAGTAGCTACTACAGGCCGGCCAGGTCTAGGGTCATCTTCAATACTCTCCCTGCCACGTTTGAATTCGCTTGACCACTTTTGAATTGTAGATAAAGAAGGAGCAGACTCACGGTAAACACAATCCATTTCCTCTTTTATGGTTTTTTGGTTTTTACCCTGTTTCGTCAAGAATTTTATTACGGAACGATGTTCTAATTTCGTTAACATTGTTAATTCACTCATTGTGTTCGTGTTTGTTCAGAAATTGCAGAAAAACAAAAGAACATCTCGGTTTGAATTATACTTTTTTTTAATGTCAAAGAATGAACCTTACCAGCCAGTAACAAAACAAATTCAAAAAGAGGTTATAAGATATCAATACCGAGAATATTTTGAACGCCCCTCGTAAATCTAAGATCTTAGAGATGTATAGTCTCCAAGGGTCCAGAAAAAAAATATTATGGAGATGGCCTCCATTGTCAAATAAATATACGATAATAGATGTCGTTGCTGCCTAGGAAGCCTGTATGTTTGGAAGCGCCCTTGCCATACTCCGCAATTTAAGGAGATTTTCAGTCTATATATGTATATGTACTTACCTTAATCAGGTAATACCTTGTCTGCCTATCTTCATTAAAGAAACCTGACGCCGTAGTCGCTGGAAGACTTGTTCATAGTATAGTCATGTGTAAAAACGTGAAAATGTACATATATGGGGTATTTCGCACTCGCTTGTTATCGTTATTAAATCACAGTTCACCCTAAACTGTTGTCGGGGTATCCAGGCCCTCCCATAAACATAAGGAAATTGCCTTTATAAATAAATTTATCACGGGCGGCCTTTGCACCGCCCTCGATGTACGGGTTAAATTTGTACGTGCTATGTTATGGGTACCTATTTCCATTTCGTTTTGCCTTTACTGCAACAACTTGACAATGGACTGTAATCTAGACTATATACCTCTGTTTTTTTTTGTAAATGATTACTGTCTGTAATATGTACCTTTTAAAATAAATAAATGCAACTTTTCCAAATACTTTGAGACAACTGAAATTACATTTAAATTGCAATTTTTTAGTTTTTTTTTTGTACGAAATTTGGCACAATATAATATAAAAGTTAAAGTTGAATTTGGAGGTAGAAGTTTATATCATGGAATAGGCTAGATGACTGAAAAAAATTTAAGGGCCCTCGCCCACGGTGAGTTTTTGTAGCGATGCTGCCGCGCTACTCATATCGCTATCCTTTTTACTCTGATGTAATTAGTCCGTTAGTTACATTGTCTATCCATCTATCTATACTATAATAAAAGAGCAGAACCCGGCGTGTCTGTACATAGAAAGAAAAGTTAAAGAAAAGGAACGGGCGGTCTAAAGATGTATGGTAGACCACAAAACAGCGATTTTTAGAAATCTTTTCTGTCTGTCTGTCTGTTTGTTAGAGTTAATCTCCGAAACTACTGAATTGATTTGAATGCTGAGTTTTCAAGCGTAGATAGAGCATCATTTGGAGCAACATATACGCTATGTTTGATTAAAATCGGACGTCGGAAAAAAAGTTATCGGCAATTTTATATTCCACGCAGACGAAGTCTACTAGTCTGAAATATTTGACCTGTCCATTTTTCATTTCTACGTGAACTGAAACTGACGAAGATACGCTTTTTTAATTGTCAGAGCTCCCACTTTCGACATTTCATGCATAGGTACATAAACTGTTTCCCGTTGGGATGCATGCATCAAAATTGCCTAGTATTAAGGCATATTTGTCAATTTTCATCGATTAAAAATTATACGTGTCCATTATTTTTCATTACTCTAACCGACGGACCATTTTTTTTTTATACCAATGGTATAGGCAAACGAGCGCACAGCCCACCTGATGGTAAGTGGTCCTCGCGGCCCATGGACACCGAAATTCTATGATACTACATTAAGAAACCATAAGATCTCGAATGCGTTGCCTACCCTGAGGCCTAAGATGGAATGCTTCTGTGCCAGAAATTTCACCGGCTGCCTTAACCCCCTACCGGAACACAACAGTGCGAGCACTGCTATTTGGCGGCAGGGGAAAGACGGTAGTACCACCCCGGACGGACCCAGCACCAGGTCCTACCACTAACAAATAGATTTGCAATTTATTGGTGCTGTCATCATGTCTGTTTGAGTTGTAATAGCTATTTTGATATAAACGCGTGGATAGAATGGACGATGATTTGTGGTCCGAGCTGACAATCGGATTACCAAATAATCAATTAGTGACACGGGACCGCGACAAAGGACGCACTGATGCGTCAGCAATCCACTAGAGTATTTAGGATTTAACACTGTTGACCATTTTGCCGAATTTTGAAATATGAATTAAGTACATGATTTAATGATTAATCCAAGTAAGTAGATAAATAAATATGTACTTAGGTATGCAACAAAACGACAATGAGTATCTGGTTCTAGTCTGTTTTCATTTGTTGTAGGTACATTTAAATGGAAATACACTCGACCGCAATTAAATCGGGACACTTTGTAGGAACGGTCTCATTGCGGTTGAGTGTAATTGAAATTTTTAATTTAAACGTCTCACCATTAGTGAATATACTTAATATGTAATTTTTAGATTAAAGTTTTGATCATAAATGGGTTTTGATTCTAAACTACATGTTCACTTGTTTATCTTACCTTTTTAAATGTTTTTTCTCTCTACCTACTCGAATGGAACGCAACGCACGCACATTTTTAGAAGGCGCACGGCGAAGCACTTATGCCGTTAACGCAGAGTCCATTATTGCTGAATCCACGCGCCTTCTAAGTTGTGTGTAAGCCTGTACCTAGTTCTTATTACTTGTTCTTAGTACGTTGCGTTCCGTAAGGGACCCCAGTGGTGTCAACCCGCGCCAATGTTTGACTCGATGGTTGCTAGCGCATGCACCTCTTGCTTCCTCACGAATATCACCCCCACTCACTACAAAACCAACTCCGCCAATCACAGCAAATATCCAAATGGCTCACTGAATTATTCAGCCAGTTCAGTCCCCACCCGGCCGAGTTCGTTTAATCGAAACTGATTGATAATTCACAAACTTTGATATAACACGTTTACTTAGCTAGTTAAACCCGAGTTTCGCAAAGTTTATGGATTATTGAACGTTCAACTCTACCCTTCACAGAACACGGATGTTTCAGACACTAGCTTGTCACGTTAGATGCACTGAGATGCATCGGGGCTCACACCGTGTAGCGCACAGGGAGCTTACAAGATTTACCCGCCTACGTCGATGAATGCTGAACAATACCGACCGAGATCCAATGTTGTCGTAGCTTTTACTAGCAAATTCCGATTTCTTTAGACATCGCTTTATCTTTCCTCTGCAAGCTCTTGTCCACTTCAAAGTTCAACCTTAGTCTACACTTGTCGACTCGTCCCTCTGTGTTTTTCCAAAGTCTTTTAGTTTTGCACACTTTTGAGAAAGTCTTACACACTAGTCTTTACAAAGCAAGAGAGCAGTGCTACCGACCATCGGACAGTGTTAAGTCAATGCTGATCGCAGTCTTTCTGCCAATCTTTCTTGACTTGGCAGTTGCTGGACCACATCCTGTTCAACCCAGCGTTGTGGGTGCACACTCCAGCGGCCGTCCAAGCGCGGCTGTACTGCTACTTGGCCACGGATTTCCTGGCCGATGCGCATATTTATGGCAGCGTGCGTCGAGTCAGTACAGTTCTGCAAACTGTACATACGCTGAAGTTCTACTATTGGGTCGTGAATCCTAGAGCGAAGAGCGGCATCACGCCGAAGGGATTGGGTAAGACCTATGACATCATGTGCTCCTTTTTTTTACGCTGGGGAAATGCTTTTAAGCCCGACCAGGGCGACCGGAATAGCCACTAAAACGCCAGCGATTCTCCTCCACGCTTTACTGAAGATTCGCTTTGGAGCATTCTACCGCATACGACATCATGTGCTCCTGGTACATCAAGCCAAATTAAAAGTACTATTGTAATAAAAAAACAAACATTTTATCTTTAGAAATATTCTGATTTTTATGAACAGAAAAGTTTTTAATTTTATTTAAAATTTTATATAAAAACTTTGGACATGATTTATGAAAACCTCTCGTCATGCGGTTTAGTACCTGTCTACGGCAGAGAATAAGAATCATGAATTCTATTAATGTTAAACAATCTTTGTTGCTCTTTTACGAGGTCCCAGTTTGGTTTATTTATGGTTGTTTGTTTTGCAGACGGGCCGCGGCCGGCACACAAGGACATTTTGACCATCCGCGCGTATATTTTACTGTTCCTGAAACAACTCATCATGATCGGGAACGGTGTGAAAGAGGACGAGCTGCAATCAATTTTAAACTACCTCACTACTATGCATGAGGTAACGATGTTTTTATTGTTTCTCAGGCTTTTTAACTTACCCAAGAAGTTTTCTATTCTACTCTTGGAAAATAATTTAAATTAGAAATTTTAGATATTCGTGACAAAATTACACAAGTAACCAAAACTTTTCAGGATGAAAACCTACACGACGTCCTGCAAATGCTCATTTCATTGATGTCAGAGCATCCAAGCTCTATGGTGCCGGCATTCGACGCTAAGGTAAGCATCAGAAATAAGTGTATACTAGGTAATTTATCCGACTTTTATTATTATTATAGACGGACAAACAGGCAGACGGCCCACCTGATGGAAAGCGGCTACCGCGGCCTATAGACATTTGTAACACCAGAGGCGTCACCAATGCGTTGCCGGTCCCGTAGATATTTAATGACACCCTTTTTAAAACATCCCATATTGACTTTGCGAATTTTCGCTCAACTGATATGGTAGGTACCTATTTGAAACTTTTTTTATATATGAAAATGTGCACGCTTGCAATTAGTTTCCTTTACTTCAGACTTGAAATCGACTCTCCGAACTGCCCCTGTGAACTGCAGATCACGTGGAATCATTTCATTCATTCAATAAAATCCTCATATGACTAGTGTTTATCTGTAGAACTAGGTCGACTAATATTTTGTGAACTCGCAGGGCGGCGTGCGGACGATATTCAAACTGTTGGCCTCGGAGAGCCAATTAATTCGGCTGCAGGCGCTCAAACTACTCGGCTTCTTCCTGAGTCGGAGTACACACAAGTAAGTTCGTGTACCTACTAACGGTATTATTTATGACTACGTATTCGAAAGCATATAAGGTAAAGGAGTAGCGCGTTTTAAAGACACAACGGAAACCATTGTTACTGTTTTCATGGACTGTTTACAGACGCAAGTACGACGTGATGTCGCCACACAACCTGTATACCCTGCTCGCCACGCGTCTCGCGGCCGGGGGATCGGGGGGAGAGGCATTAGCTCTACCAGCTTACAACGCCCTTTACGAGCTGCTCACCGAGCATGTTGGCCAACAAATCCTCTACACAAGCCACCCAGAACCACAGCCGCACTTCCGACTTGAGAATCCTAGTGAGTATTTAAAGATTATGTTGTCCTGGTAATGTTCAACACAACGAACGCCCTCTGCGAAGTGCTCACATGTTGGCCTACAAATAATATGATAATTTACTATTTATTCGTCCACAGTGATCCTGAAAGTCGTCGCCACGCTGATCCGTCAATCAAAACAAACGGAGCAACTGCTAGAAGTAAAGAAGCTATTCCTCTCGGATATGACTCTTCTATGCAGCAACAACCGCGAAAACCGTCGGACTGTCCTGCAAATGTCAGTTTGGCAGGAATGGCTGATAGCTTTGGCGTATATTCACCCGAAGAACGCTGAGGAACAGAAGATATCTGATATGGTGTACAGCCTGTTCAGGATGTTGCTGCATCACGCCATCAAGCATGAGTACGGCGGATGGAGAGTTTGGGTTGACACGCTGGCGATAGTGCATTCAAAGGTGAGTTTAGTTACACCACTTATGTATATACATCAATGCTAAGTTTGCATTTGTGTTCTATAATCTTCTTATAAGTCTAGAGTGAATAAGCATCTTCTGGGCAGCACCTTAGACCCTATCATCACTTTCTAGCAGGTGTGATCCGGGCCAAATGTTAGCCCATTTGTAAAAATGGAAAATGTCAAGCCTAGCCTGTTTTTGGGTAATGCTACTTGCTTTGGGTAACTTGAATATAACTCGTGGTTATAATATTTTTTACAATAACAAATCATCGATTGTCTGCTTTATTTTCCAGGTATCCTACGAAGAGTTCAAGCTGCAGTTCGCGCAAATGTACGAGCATTACGAACAAAGACGCGCTGATAACCTCACAGACCCTGCTGAACGCCAGCAGAGGCCTATCTCCACCATCTCCGGCTGGGAGCGGCCAGCGGAGCCCTGTCGCTGCGACCGAACAGAACCTTTGTACAGCCAAGTCTGCAAAGCCCACACTGACGAGAAAGCTGACGATGAGATTGAAAAAACACCTGACAATGAAGCTAAACTGCTAGAGAGCTCGGAGTCGGGGCTAGGTACTATAGAAGCTGATTCAGAGAAAACTGATAAGCCGCTATCCAGGCAAGGAAGCTTAGATTATATCCCAGTGAGAGATATAGGTGATAATGTAATAAAAGACGATAATACTGATAAAAGCGAAGGGATCCCTTCGAGTTTGTCTGTTAGTGAAACTGCCAGTCCTGAACGCGTAGCCGATCCAAATTTAGCCAATGAATCTGAATTGTCAGATCCGTCTGAACTATATTTGACGCCCAGTGAAGCCACTAGCCCTAAGAGAACACAAGATAAGACTGATTCGATAATTCCAGAAGATGTTGAGAGCGATGATCCGAAGCATATAGCGATTAATATTGTTAATGACGTGTTGTCGATAGCGCTTGAGACGGTTCGGTTAAAAGCTGATGATGATACAGACTCCGGTGCAATTTCTGGTGGACTGCATTCTGAAGGCAATACGCCTAACGGTAGGGACGATTTCGAGCAGGAAATCGAAGAAAGCATTGACGAGAAACGGACAGCGGAAATTATAGCTAATGAAGTCATAACCGACATATTGTCGTCTGTAGTGACGAAATGTGAACAGAAACAAACTGACTTAGTAGAAGAAGACGATAGTCATCACAGAGTTATCCCGTCAGACCACCCACACGAAGGAAACGTTCTGCCTTTAGACGGAGAATTCATAGTAGACTCTCCCAGGAAAGAACGAGTCACGGAGGAGAATATAGAAACGGAAGAAGTAGACGAAGTAAGTAAAGAGAACGCAAAAAACGAAAGCCAAAGAATAGAAACGAACGAAACAGAGGAGGATAAGGCTCCCGAGATCCCACCGATTTCGACGATTAGTGAAAACATTGAGCTTGTCAATAAAAAGGAACAGGAAGACGAGGAGGAGAGGAATAGAGAGGCGAGTGAGAGAGAGAAGAGACGAGTGAGTTTACCGGGTGACGATGAGATGAAGCAGGATAGCAGTAAAAGCGAGGGAGTGTCCTCGCAAGGAACTAACACGTCTAGTTCACCAAAGAGGCCGAGGAGTGCGTCGACTAGCACTCAAGTAGATTCTAATATTTTCGGTAAGTACCTCTGTATTTCTTATATCAGCTATTTCACTTGCAAATGAATAATCCATACTTAATATTATAAATGTGAAAGTCTGTTTGTTTGTCTTCCTTCACGTCGTAATGACTGGACCGATTTGTATGAAATTTGGTATGCAGTTTGAGACCCTGGGAATAACATAGGGTACTTTTTATCCCGATATTTCAACGGGAAAGGGTTTTCTGTGGGTCAAAATAATTCTATAAATATAACAATCTACGAGTATATGTATGGTACGGAGATTCTAATTCTACGCGGGACGAAGTCCGCGGGAAACGGCTTGTATTTTATAAGTTGCAATTTTTTTACGATCTTGTAAGTGATCCGTTTTTTATAAAGATCACTTTACTTATTTTTGACGATATAATTATGAGGTTTCATAAAAGTTATGAAACTTTTACTTCTCCTTGATTGAGTGGTGATTTAACTTTTTGGATAACTTACTGGCCAAAGTTTCCTGTTCATTGTTGGATGAAATGAAATGAGAGATTTGAGATAATGTCCGTTAAACTTGGTGATAAGTAAATATTTTATAGGTATTTATTTTACGATACTCTTTCTTAAGAAACTGATTTTAATGGAAATTAGTCAAGGTCATGACACTGTCGTAAGGGATCTTTATTAAGATATCTCGTATCAAAAA
This sequence comes from Aethes cnicana, assembly GCA_963971205.1. NCBI lineage: Eukaryota > Metazoa > Arthropoda > Insecta > Lepidoptera > Tortricidae > Aethes > Aethes cnicana. The sequence goes on along the minus strand of OZ020289.1, from coordinate 12,076,764 downwards.
TTGTTAAATACAGAAATTGCAAAGCAACTTGTCAGCTTTTTTCTGTCCTACTCTGCGAAACTTCACTGTATCGCGTTAAAATTGACACCGAAAAAAATTGAGGCTGACAGCTCAATGAAAAAAAAAACAAGCGATTCATAGTGGCCAGCATAGTACCGGGTTTGCTCATCCTTAGGTAAAATACGCAACTGATTGTAGTTTTTGAAAATGAATGTGAATGCCACTTTGTTTGCGACCCCCAAGACAACGGTATTTTTAATTTACGAAAATGAAACTTCTGTGCGCCACTTGTCACCTAAGATTTTAGTCATAATCCGAACTAATCACATTGATAACAAGTGGCGCATTTCAGGTTCATTTTCCTACAGTAAACTATTTTACTTAGTGGAAATTAGGCCTCCTTCAGGGACCTGCGTGTCATAATGAAACATGTGTGTTGACAGATGATAGTGTTTATGGAGAAGCGTTGTATCTATGGAGGGTTGAAGTAAAGGAGCGCAATCTTTATAGTTCCAAAGGTGGACACCAAATCGGGTATGCTGGGGGCGCTGCGGTCGTCACTCCAGTCAAGCCACCTAGGCGGATAGTCTTCAGTAGCGCCTTCAGATGGCGCTGCTGAGACTGAGGAGAGTGTGCTTTGTTTTGTTGTTTATCAAATCCGCTGGACACGTTTTCAACTGTTTCGCCATATAAGATTGCGCGCCTTACCAAGACACATTCCACACTCCATAGTTGTATCGCTATATATTCATATACCTATGTTGCTTTTTACGCCGACCGCCGCCCAAAGTCCCGCAAAGCCCTATCAGGGAATCATAACATTGTAGGAGATATCCAATCATCTTGCGGTTCTAGAAGCGAAGCGGCCGCCCAAGTGCTCGCGGCCGATGTTCTCGCCGGGTCCGACGCGGCCGCCGTTCCGCATCCCGGAGTTCCGCTGGTCCTACATACACCAGCGGCTGTTATCTGATGTCCTGTTCTCACTGGAAACTGATATACAAGTGAGTTCCTTTATGTATTAAACGTTTCCAAAATCTCCATTTAAACCTCACCTTTAAACATAGCACGATTTAATAAATTCGTTGATAAAAGAACTGTTTCATGTCTGAACTTTTGCTCCATTTGTGAACTTGCCAACAGACTCAACGAGCCGCAAGCTAACTTGCTTTTTTTTGCTTTTAATAATTCATTTCGCTCAGCCAAGAATATTGCACGTTCTTGACTAAGCAATACAAGGCCTTAGATTAATACGGATACCACTGTGTCATTAATATTGTTAATTATAACTGTCTTTATCTTATGTTATTGTCACTGCTTTGCAGGTGTGGCGAAGTCACTCCACTAAATCGGTGATAGATTTTGTGAACAGCAGCGAGAACGCAATCTTTGTGGTCAACACGGTCCATCTCATCAGTCAGTTGGCTGACAACCTCATCATCGCATGCGGAGGGCTGTTACCACTGCTCGCCTCTGCTACCTCTCCTAATGTACGTATTTTTGTAGTCACGTCAATTTTTTTTCCCTTAGAGAGGACGCTCTCTGAAGCCCTAGCAAAATTTGCTAAAAAACAGCAACAACTTTCTAACTTTTTTTCGTACGGGAACCACCGATAGCTAACTGATCAGCTCAAGAAATGGAACGTGACAATGAACTGACAGGCATGTGCCTAACTTACTTTAGTATTGTGACGTATGGGATACCTTACATTCGTCTGGGTTTGTTGATCATACGAAAATATCATACAATATTCATTTCAAACGCGGTGGATGCGAGTGGCACAGGACCGGTCTGAGTGGCGCGCCTTGGGGGAGGCCTATGTCCAGCAGTGGACGTCCATCGGCTGAAATGATGATGATGATGATGATGATGATGCATTTCAAACAGCAATAGTTTTTGAAAAGACCCGATTTATTACGGTTTTACCCCGAATGTACCGGGCATTAATGAACTATCCAGTAGATGATCTCCCCTTTAACTTTCCTATTTCAATTGTTAGAACGAATTGGACGTAATCGAGCCAACGCAAGGGATGCCAGTGGAAGTGGCAGTGACCTTCCTGCAAAGACTGGTCAGCATGGCGGATGTACTAATATTCGCCAGTGCGCTCAACTTTGCTGAGCTTGAGTCTGAGAAAAATATGTCGAGCGGCGGAATTCTACGACAGTGCCTGCGATTGGTGAGTCTCTTATGAACCCATGCTACCCTGGTACCTTTCGAGTAATGTGATACTTTATTATAAAGGATTTTTAGCATTGTATGATGATGATTTTTTATGTAACTTACTTGACTTTACTATTTCAGTTCTGGAAAGAAAATAGTATATACTTTAACTTGAGATTAGTATATTAGGTCCTTACATATGAAATTGGCGTTTGGCGAACTGGCAACTTTGATTCAAAATATGTGGCGTTCGGCTAGGAATTCCAAATTCAAATTTATTTCAAATTTAAGACCATGTATTTCTGTGTTCGAATTACGAAATTTATTTGTTATCGCGTCATTTGTTTTTCTTTCACATCGTTCTGTTCACAATATGGAGAACTTAAAATATCGCTATATTTACGAATATGAGTTTCACCTCGGCACTAGTGCTGCAGAAACGGCTCGTAGGATTAACAATGCGTATGGGGAAGCTACTGCAAAAGAAAATACGGTACGTTATTGGTTCCAACGTTTCCGTTCTGGAAATTTTGACCTACAGAACAAGCCTCGTGGACGGCCGGAGACACAAGTTGATAACGAAGAATTAAAAGCAATTGTGGAAGCAGATCCATCGCAAACCACGTCAGAGTTAGCGGCAGGCTTCGGTGTGAGTGATAAAACCATTTTGATTCACTTGAAACAAATTGGAAAAGTGAAAAAACTTGAAAAATGGGTACCGCATGAATTGAGCGACGCAAACAAAGAAACACGCGTCGAGTGTTGCGTTTCACTTCTCAACCGGCACAATAATGAAGGCATTTTGAATCGTATCGTTACTTGTGATGAAAAATGGATCTTGTACGACAACCGGAAACGTTCTTCACAATGGTTGAACCCAGGTGAACCAGCCAAATTCTGCCCGAAACGAAAGTTGACTCAGAAAAAGGTACTGGTAAGTGTCTGGTGGACTAGTGCCGGTGTCATCCATTACAGTTTCTTAAGATCTGGGCAAACAATCACGGCTGATGTGTATTGTCAACAATTGCAAACGATGATGGAAAAGCTAGCCATTAAACAACCCAGACTGGTCAATCGATCTAGCCCACTGCTGCTTCAGGACAACGCTCGACCACATACGGCACGTTTGACGGCCGCAAAACTACGGGAGCTGCGACTGGAATGTCTTCGACACCCACCATACTCCCCGGACCTTGCTCCAACTGATTACCATTTTTTTCGGAATTTGGACAACTTCATGCAAGGAAAAAAATTCAATTCTCACGAGGCTGTCCAAACGGCCTTCAAAGATTTTATTGATTCTCGCTCACACACTTTTTTTAGTAAAGGAATCAATGAACTACCTTCGAGATGGCAAAAGTGCATAGATAGCCATGGTACATACTTTGACTAAATAAAAAAATAGTTTCATAAAAAAAAATCGTTTTCATTTCTGCCATATGAAACGCCAATTTCATATGTAAGGACCTAATATTAGAGCGAGCTCCTCTTGTACATAGTCGAGTTATTATACTTAGTATATTTATAGTTACATATATCCTAGAGCAAGTTATCGTAGTACACTATACTTCAAATGTTTATTTTTATTTACAGTTTTCTTTGAATGCCAAACTCACGTTTCACCTATACATATGTATTATTAATATGTAAAGTTTTACGAAAAATATTATACCACACAACGTAGTAACTTTGCTTTTGATTTGACCTTTACAGTCGCCTTCTAAATACACCTAAGGTGTATTGACCATTACCAATTCAAATATATCGAATTGTGCTTACATTGACTTTACGCCAAAACTAAAAAAACAGATTCATACCTTGTGTGCCGCGGATTTTAGTTTTAACGCACTTTGTTTAAACTAAACTGACCTCGCGAGCTTTGCGGCATTGGAGTGAATTCCTGAAGTACCCTAGCAGTTCGGTGGTGGTCGAACATGAATAGTGTTACAAATTGGCGCCCGAATCAACGACTGTTATTAGACAGAATGACACAGACAAGAATATGCCCCAAATTTTGACCCCAACTCCCGTTGAATTTGGCATTCGCTATACCTTCTAGTTGTCTAGTACTAGTCTAGCGTGCTAGAGACGTGTTATGCGTAGGTGTGCACGTGTGCGGTGCGCAATTGTCTCGAGTGCAAGGAGCGCCAACGGCTCGCGGGCGCACGCGCCGCCGCCGCCGACGAGCCCTCGCCTAAGGTAAATAGTCTAAGATCCGACTGAACATCTACCTTAGCCCGTCTGAATGCCGGATAAAGTAAAGAAAATGTTATACGTAGATGAAAATATTGACTATCAAAACTTGTCTTTAAAAATAGGTTTAGGGATGTCCATAATAAAAAAGTCATGTTTAACTGTGCAAATAGAAACATACAGAACATACTTCAATTGTGTGTTTCCGTTAAAGACTTCCGAACAAGCAAGTATAAAATGATAGGTTAACGTAGGTGACTGCACTATAAATCTGTTTAGTAATCGCTCTGAATACCAAAATGATTTAAATTTCACTTAAATTTTTTCAATACTTTACTAATAAACGCGGTAACAAACAAAATTTTCTTAATCAAGCATAGCCATTAACATATTTTGATAAACAAGCCATTTGAAATAATTTCTTCTATATACGAGATTTGATGAAAAATATGTTTCAACCGGTAAACAGACGAGCGAAGGTCGATCTTTATTCGGATCATGTACTACTCGGCTATCTCGACATCCACCTCACGACTCAAAAAACCCAGGGACGGTGGGGGTGAATTCTTAACCAATCACAAATCCGAACGCCCACCCGTCGCCCATTTTTTCTCATCCCGGATTACAGTGAACCTTCTACGCACTCATGCCGTCCTGGTACTTTCTGACTCACTAATTGATTCATTTCGGACTAATTTGGGTAATCCACGTGGGGTATAACATAACCGAAGCGATAAATCTTCCCAGCACATTCGAATTTTTTGCCCTAGTTCCTTGCACTAAGTGCTTTTTGACAATCAACAAAACCAACAGTAAATTATAGAATTTGTTGTTGCATTGAACACAACACACGCTGCACTGCATGGTGTTCGAATTTCCAACATTATCTATCATCTATCCTATGCTTTATAAACCCACCATTGTTTCATGACACAATTTAGATTGCATGTCTAATATCTCTGATAATAAATATAATGAAAATAATCTTCATATTTATTTTATCATTTAAATAGTTTTAGATCTAAACTACAACTTGGTGTCTGTAAGTTAGAAATATCTAAAACGTGATAAGTCTTTACAATTTATGTTACATTAATCCATAATTTGATGTCTAGAGATTCGTTACCATTTAAGTTGTGGAATTATTTGTGTTATTTTTCAAGTGGCGAAGTATCATTTTACACGGCAAGATGTCGCTTGGTTGGATTTATTAAGCAACCATGCTAAGTTTTACTATGTATGTACAGGGAAAGAAAATGTTTTACATCACCCTTGGCCATAAAGTGGGATTTTCTGCCCGCTACGCGAAGAGAAAATCTCACTTCTTGGCCAAGGCAAGACGTAAAACTTTTGACAAACCACGGGCGGTAATTCGTAAAGCCCCAGATCGCATATTTATGGCCCGAACCGAAGGCGAGGGCCATAAATATGCGATCTGGGACATTTACGAATTCACCACCCTAGGTCTGTAATGTACTATTACATGTCTAAAATGGGATTGTACTCAATAAAGCATTTAATGAGCTCTAACATTTCGAAATCATAATTTTATTAATAAAGGATAATCGTGATGATGATGATGATGATGATGATGATGACGAATGTCGTTAAAAAATTACTAGAAGACATGTTCCTTCCCTGTACACTTCAAAAATACATTTGTCTGTGTGCTTGAAAATTTCCGATGCGTGGACTATATTTGGGTCCATAGAAAGATGATGGTTACTTGTAAGAGTTGTAAGCTAAGCTGACACAAATGACGTGGCTGGTTTTAGAGCGTGGTAGCGAGCCTGGCGGACACCTCGAGCCCGGTGAAGGATCCTGAGAGGCTGCTTCAGGACATGGACGTCAACCGGCTCCGGGCTGTCATCTACAGAGACGTTGTGAGTTTACCCTGCAGTGTCATTTTAATTTGTAACTACTTACTGTTTATTAAATTGGTGTAGTGAATAAATACTCATACTCATACTCATACTCATACTCATTTATTGCTATGCCATGGTGTTTACAAGATGTTACATTTCACTTAAGTACTATGTCATGGACCCTGTTACTCTACTCTGTGTACTCTACAGGTGTTCTTCACAGTAGTTTAATTATCTTAATAGAAATATTTCATACATAAAGTGGGTTCCATATAATACGAATAAAATAATAATGAAGCTGAAATGGCGGCTCACGCTCTAGTCCTTCTCGTCTCGTGGTGGCGTGAGCGCCGGCGCGAGCGAGCGCGAGATATACGGAGGAAACGAGACGGGAGACGGCGCGCTCGGATATTCTAACAACAGTTTAACCAATACCTTCGGATAACCCATTAGGCGCGTTATTTGCTACTACTGAAATATCAAAGTTATTCGTAATTTTCTATTGAACATTATGTTTATAACAACATTGATTGTGAAAAATATGTGTCGCAGTTTAAATAGTGTCCGATTTTGCCAAAAGCTTCTCTATTTTCTTCCTCCAGCTTATGTAAAATGACGGAGAGTTAAGATAGTTTTCACATTCTTTACATTTATATTGACGATGTTAATAACATTATATTGGCAAACATATTTTAGTCTGCATATGTCAACCATTCGATTTATTCTATCATTAAAATTCATTTTTTTTTCATCGTACTAGAACATCATGTCTCTCCATAAATTTTCAGGAGGAGACGAAGCAAGCTCAGTTCCTCTCGCTCGCAATCGTCTACTTCATCTCGGTGCTGATGGTGTCAAAGTACCGAGACATCTTGGAACCGCCCGCGCATGCGCCGCCGGACTGCGCGCGGCGCCCTCACCACGCGCACGAACACGGTATGACAATATTTTGGTATTCGATGTACATTGCTGCGTCAACAGGTAGCATCGTTACGGAGTTAGCTTGTAGACGAGAAATGTATAGATGTCGCCTGATGACTGTTAGTGCAGTTATAGTGCCGATTTTCAAACGACCACGCATTCTATTTGATGTGCATTTCCGGCTCGATATACAGCGTCATCGATGGAGGCAACTTTTAGGCTGGCAATCTATTGATAAAATGCAGTCGTTGTCGTTTGTACATACTTACAGTTGACCGAATTATAGACTTCCTACGCGGTCATGTGTCCCTAGTATATTCAGCATCCAGAAACTGTATTCATAGACGTTATAAATATGTATATTTAAACAACATTAAATTGAAGTTTGCTTTCCATAAGCTGCTCTTTATTTGCCATAATAATGGCCGCTTTACATTCACGCGAGAACCTTGCGAGAACTATGCTGGTCTCTTTCTTGGCGAGGATAAGAGACAACAGCCTAGTTCTCACGGTTTCTCCCGAGAGAGATGGAGCGGTTATAACAGTTATCTCCAGATCCACCCCACTCATTTCTAATATATAATAATACGGAATTTCAATGGTGAATATACTAGGAAGGGAAGCATGATCGCTAGATTTAGGATGAGTACGACCCAATTTCATAGAGCTCTATATAGATGATCCGTTTACGTTTTAGAACAGTGATCCTTTTTGTAATGAATGTTTTTGTTATGAAAGTGGTTAGAAATAGTTTTCAAATTAGAGTTATTGAATAGCTAGGCCCACGAACTGACTTTTAATATCCTTTTGAACATTTTCAACATTTGTAGCTCTATAAATTATAAATCTTTATTTTCAACCGCCGAAAAAAAGGAGGAGGTTCTCAATTCGACGCGTATATATATTTTTATATTGTTTCAGTATTTAGCCTCAGTTATTTAATCAATCTGTTATGTGTAACTACTAGATTTTTATTCATATTATTTTTGTTGTATCTAAAATTCTAAAATTCATACCTAAATGGCACCCTAAACTTGCATCTTTTGATTCAATAAAAGATAAAGATAAAAAAAATACATTAGACAAATAGGACCAAGAACACCTGCCTATTACCGGAGTCGCATGGCTACTAGACGTGATTTATTTACCATAGAAATTCTATTATATTAATTATTTTGACATCTATATACTTTGATTGATAATGAAAGACTGCCTGTAAATATTTTATTATTTTCAACGTTGCAGTATAACCTGTAATGTCGCACTATATGTATGTAAGGCATCCACTATTATGTAGTAGCAGAACTATATATATCCGAAATATATCATAATATTATTTACTTCATCATTTCATCCATAGATTCAATTTGTTATACGTCATTTGTACCGCCTTTTATTTTATTTTGCTTAATCGCACAATTCTATAAGGTGAAAATTGGTATTTGTGTATTCGAATGACTAAAACTTATGTCTTCAGTCAACGCCTCGTACAGCCGCGTTCAAATGTTACGTACAAATTTGATCCACGATCTTGTCTCTTCGGTTGTGTTACTGAGTTTGACCGCGGCGGTACCTTCTAGGAGGTTCCTCAGACTGTTAATCTCAAGTGTGTCGTTTCCTTTTTTTCACGCCGCTTGATTTTCGCGTCACGATTTGGGACACTGGTAAAACTGCGCGTCACACCGGCGCGTCCGATCACACACTCGGACATTTTATTTGTATTTTGCTTGGTTGTTTGTGACAATATTCAACTTATTCTAATCTAAACTGTCGCCGAAATGTTATTTTGCTCCGCAAAACGATCCACGCCTTTACGAATTCACTCCATGCTGTTTCTTTTATCCTGGTACTGTGATCCCGTTCATGGTCATAAATATCGTAATCTGTCACTTTATTTCTTACTCTGTCGCGCACACAACTGTTTGCATCCTTGTTTAACTTGCATTCACTGCATTTTTTCTGTATTATTCTTTCTTGTGTCCTTTTCCTTTATCCTTATGCATTTTGACTTCTTACGAACTTATACTGTCCTGGTGTGATGTTTGTATCATGTTTACTTTAAATCTGTAATTTATTACCGAAACATTGTTAAATGTGTCAATTATGTAATTTCTTTTCAACTTTTTACTTATTTACGTAACCATTCCCGATTTTTCATACATTTAAAACACACTTCTCACTATTTACTCGCACACCAAAACGTCTGTCGCATCGCCCTATTATCCATCCTTCTCTACATTCCACGTATTCTCTTCACTATTCCTAATTTCCTGATACTTGTTTACGCTCTAATGCGCCCAATTTCATTACTTATTCCACATTCATTTGGTACCCATAATCAATCTCCCATGTCCTTCTTTTTGCCGGATACTTTATTAATGTTTCATTGGCATTATGTAATCACTATTCACTATCTTCTTTCACGGATGACCTTTCCCTTTCCAATAACATTATTGGTAACTCTACATCGCTTTTGGTCTCCTGGTTGATCGACCACCCTTCTTGCACCTCTTCCTAACTCCTGTTCCCCTGGTACCTCTTTCACTGGGGCAACCCTTCCTTTCGGCCTCCTTTCCCCCTGGTGCTATGCGTGCGGGCGTCAGGCGCGCGGCCGCTGTTCCCGCAGTGGTCGCACCACGTGTACCCGCAGTTCCTGCCGGGTGCGCACCCCGCCCGCCACCCGCATGCGCACTGCAAGCTCGACTGCCAACACAATGCGCACGCTCGCACTAGCTACCACCGCCCGCACGCAGGTAACCCACACGAGACTTGACATCGACAATCCGGCGTTCGTCACTAGCGGCGGCGGCAATATTCCGGCAGGCCTTTTTACCAGGCTTTTTTACATAACTTGAAAATAAAAATGCGACTTTGCCAACTACATTGCTTCTTTTTGATTCAAAGAACCATGGTCCTTCTCTAAAATGACTGACATTAACAATTATACAGTCATGTTAAATAATTATAGATGTACACTTCGTTAAGACAGAGGTACAGTTGGTGGTAGCAACTTTGAGATTGAACTCATTGTTGGGATGGTCACTACAATATTACTTAAACATAGTTTCTTTACCTCTATTTTCTCAACCAAAAAAAAATTTAATGAATTTTTGTCCTATAAATAAACATGTACATTGTTTGTTAATTTATTATACCTACCTAAGCAGCAGGAAATGATAGTGTGGTCGATGTTCGCGAGCAATTTTTTTTACATACTTACTATAACGTTTAACTAGAATGAAACAGTGCGTTTAGGTTAAACACCGCTATGGCACTGCTTTTGATTTTTATTTGTTATTTTCTGATTTGCCTCATCATATTAGACATATCACTATAGCTCTTGCATGAAATTAACCTAGATAGTTTTCTAATTTCAAGAATTCTGTACTTCACAGTTTACAGCGCACAGAATTCTAACTCAACATTAAACCTAAGTAATATTATCATAGTTGATCCAAACCGTAGGCAACTTCAACCTATACGCTTTGTCAAAGCAAGCTTTATCAGTGTTGTCCTGCCCCCCTGAATCTTTCCTTGAAGTGACAATGATCTCTCCCACAGAACACAACGGCGACGACGTGGAGTATGCCATGATAGTTGTCGACGAAAACAACTCCACAATCAACGAGCTCGACTCTCCGTCCATGAAGGTAAAGCCTTTTTAAATGTCTCAAACATCGTTAACTTCCATAACGTAAAGTCCATTGTGACGATCAAATCGAAATACCATCTCATCCGGGCACATTTCTCGTCTGTATGATTAGAAGCTTTTGAATTCTAAAATAACGTACGAACTAGTTATTCTCTTAGAGTATTCCTTAGCATGTTCTCCTGGACTTTATTATAGGTATGGTATTTGGAATAAACTTAGTTTTTAATCTCGTAGCATGTTAGACTCGATCAGCCCCTGTAGGATTTACTGTAGTTCGATGCATGACCGTCGACTATGAAGGAACTTTAGCGACCCATTTTGTTTTTCGTGATTGTTTTGCTGTCGTGTTTTGTGTTCGGTGTCGCTATGATGAGTCGTGGACGCTTTTTACATCCGTTTTATTTTGCTGTTGCGATATGATATGAAAGGTGGAGGAAGGATCCGAGGGAGTGGCGCAGATTGAGACGAGTTCCACCGAGCTGAGGCCAGCGGGGTCATCGCCCCCTCCGGCCCCCGCGCAGCCACTCGCCTCCCCCGCGTCAGAAAAAGAAGAGCCCCTCTTTAAATCCAGCCTCCGCGTCAAACAACCCAAGCCAAAGGTCAGTCAGACGCCGCGGAGGTCTTGACGATGTTCCCTTCTATTAGAACGCCTCCTTTTAAAGACCTCTGGAACACTTCTGTTGTCTTGGTAACCGGGCATGGCTGAACGAATGACATGTACTTGAAATATGTAAAAAAAAGACTTGTGGTTCATAAAAACGTTTCGTTCAGTCGGCTATGCTCGATATACGTTCTTCTGAATTCTTGAACTAACAGAAGTTGGAACTTTACTCAAAACTTTCAGTATTTCATTCAAATTGTAGCGGAGTAGAGTTCCAACTTAATACGAGACTAAATTTTACTCTCACTCTTAAATGGCCTCTAACTTCTCGGTGTTTAGGTTGATGATTCCTTGTACTAAATGAATGTTATTGTCCTTTCATAAGCCTCCAACTGCAAGGTCGAAAACTTTGTCCGGGATTACGGTGTCAGTGGTCAATTTGGTTTGTACACTTTACTTTGGACATGTTAGAGCGAAGCTGCTGCGTGGTTCTGTAAGCCTGGTACCTCATTGTTACGGATACCTGTTGTATTTGAGGTTTACAGTTCCATTCTAGCTAAAACCACAAAATAATAGAACACAAGCTTGCCACAATCACAATAAAATTGTGTTTCACACAGTGGCGGACTAAGCCTGTCGGAGGCCCGGGGCGGAAAATCTAAATGGGGCCCCCCTCCTTGCCTGTGTAGATGTGTTGATGGTGTATGTTAGGCTCCCGTGCACTGACTACGTAACACATTTAGTTGAAATTTGTTCGCTTACCATCAGGTGGCCTGTCAAAGGCGGATCAAGCTTTTCCCCTTTTTCACGTCAGGGCTTAAAAATACATAATAACAGTAGACCTAGTCCTGCCGAGGGGGGGGGGGGATGGGGGGGCATGAGCCCCCCTGGATCCGCCCGTGTGGCCTGTGTGGTCGTTTGCATTTATACATCCATACTTACGAAGAAGCGAAAGTAACTTTGACTCTCTGTTGCGTCTTCACGCTCAAATCGCTTCACCAATTTAGATGAAATTTGGTATGGATGGAGATAATTCTAGTCCCGATGAAGGACATAGGCATAGCCTAATTTTTATCCCAAAAAACGTATCTAGTTTCCGCGGGAACGCGAGCGCTACAACCGAATCCTACGCGGACAGTCGTGGACAGAAACTAGTCTATTTCTAATATTATAAATGTGAAAGTAACTCTGTCTGTTACTTCTTCACACTTCAACCGCTGGATCGATTTAGATGAAATCCGGTATGGAGACGATAGTTCTTGTTTCGGGGAATGATCCAGTAACCTTGTCGTTTGAAAGTATGGAGTAGTAAGCGCAAAATCCGGTAGTTCAGATTTTTTGCAGGCTTGTTTATGTTGTTAGTATAATGTATAATCCAAGTTTGTGACCTCGAGCGCTTAACGCAACTTTGTCAAAAATAAAAAAACAAGAGAAAATTTCGGCTGCTTTTCAGATTTTGGCGATTTTGATCCCAAATGACTAGTTTTTGATACTACCTTCTCAGAACGTTTTTAAAGAAGACTAAATTTGCTATGATATGAGACTAGAACCGTCTCTGTGTACCCAATATTTTCTGAGATAAAGCTTTTCGGAATTCATAATTTTTCAGAACTTTGTAATATTTTAGAAGTCACTCGAACAGCTGTAGCAGGATGTGTTTCCAATTACCTCTGTCGAAGTGTGCTAGTGTTGAGCACGAGCGTGTGGGGTCATGAATTGGAGTCACCTGTAGCATTTTTATATCCTACTAGCTTTTGAAGGCGATTTCGTATGCGCATAATCATCAACATTCAAACTCCGGTTTTTCCCGATCCCGTTGGAATTTTAGACGATCCTCTCTTAATACACCTCTACACCTCTTCGGAAACCTACATGCCAAACTTCAGCTTTCTACGACCAGCAGTTTCAGCTGTGCGTCACACACACCAAAAGAACTTTGGGGTAACTATCGAACTACTGTCACGTTTCACCTATAGTTAGCAGACAACGCTCAGGCAAAACTGATGGTCGTAGGAAGCTGAAATTTGGCATGTAGGTTTCTTAGGAGGTGTAAAGGCGCACTAAGAGAGGATTTTCTAAAATTCTTACGGGAACGGGAAAAATGGGAGTTTAAATTTTGATGTTTCTGTGTATACGAAATCGCCTTCAAAAGCTAGTAGGATATAAAAATGCTATAGGTGGCTCCAATTCGTGACTCCACACGAGCAACACTAGCACAATCTGTCGAAGATAATTGGAAAAACATCCCGATAGCGATGTTCTAAAATATTGCGAAGTTCTGAAAAATTATGAAGTCTGAAAAGCTTTACCTCAGAAAATATTGGGTACACAGAGACGGTTCTAGTCTCATATTATAGCAAATTTAGTCTTCTTTAAAAACTTCCTGAAAAGATAGTATCAAAAACTAGTCCTTTAGGCTACTTTTTAACCCGGAAAAACACATAGTTCCCGCAGGAGCGCTATAACCGAATTCCACGCGACGAAGTAGTGGGCTGAAGTTTAAAAGTCTTCTTTAAAAACGTCCTGAAAAGGTAGTATCAAAAACTAGTTCATTAGGGTCAAAATTTTCGATGTTTTTTTAAATTTTTGACTAAGTTACGTTCAGCGCTCAAGGTCACCAACTTGGATTATACATTAGGCCAACATCATAAACAAGTCTGCAAAAAATCAGAACTACCGGATTTGACCCACATGCTGATGTACTGTTACTGGATTAATTTAGGTATTATAGGTATCATTATATTCCCACGCAGGCCATATTATGCGCTTAACACGGTACCGCGAGCGTTGGACATCAAGTGCTCGGACCTTAGACTTGGAAATGTTGGGATATTTTACCAATAACTAAGTATCTATGAAATAGACTATGGGGGCCCTCTCGTCGAGGTCGAAACCAGAACATTGGCGTAACAATACCTATAGGGCAGCAGTGGCGCGTGGCAGAACGGGCAAAATTCCCTAACTCACTACCTGAGCTGAGGGGGCCCCGGCCCAAGAGGCCACGAGGAAAGAAAGGAAAATTCAAAAATTTCAGTTGTGCAATTTTGTAATTAAAGATTTGCCTCGGGGCCTCGAGCGTGAGGTGGTACAGTTATGCCGCTGCCTGGTCGAAACTATTTTTTCAATTTTTTTTTTGCCTTAAGTAGGTACTATATTATTTGGTGATTTGGGGGCCCCCTAGGATCGGGGGCCCGGGGCGGACCGCCCCCGCCGCCCCCCCCTTAGTCCGCCACTGGTTTCACACGATGTTAACACAGGTTGTCGCTCTATGCTCACAGTGAGGTACTTGTTCATGTATTATTATGTCATATATAAAACAAAGGATGCCAAACGACTTATCCTGTAACACACAGCACAAGGCACAGACACTGAAATTCACTAGCTAGTTACCATGTATATATACATATTTAGACATATTTTAGACAACATATAGTTCATTCGTTATATGTACTAACACTAATGTGAATGAAGAAAACAAGAATTGTTTACTGTTTCCCATCACATATCAAATTTAGACATTTTTAAATATGTATCACATCTGTTTCGATTCCAGTTGATACTAGTTTAGTTACCCAATTAGAGTTTTAAGAAATCATGAAATTCCGACGATTGAAACCCAAAATTTATAATTCTAGCCTGACGAATATTTACTAAATTGTATTTACACTTAATTATTAAGTTACCTATAGATTAGATATTATTGCATGTCATGTGGCTTCGCTTTTTACACCCAACCTGCATGTTCTTACTCTCCACTTAGATCTATCTAGATACTGTCGCACTTCACCCATTGTGTGTTAGTTTGTAAGTTTGTCGTATACTGAACATAATTAATGAGACTCACTCTTACTCGTATGAACTCTGTCATTTCCGCGAGCCCTAGCTGGGATCGTTTTGTATGAAAAAAGGAGCCGTTGGCACTGTTGTTAAAAGTTCCTATGTGTTGGGACTCTAACCGTGGTTGACGTAGGTCTAACCTACACTTGTATGTATAGTGAACCTACAAGCATATTTGAATCTTACACACTGTCAACAGAGTGTGGACTCGATCGAAGACGCGGGCTCGTTCCACCTGAACTCTACAGAGACCACGAACAATGATCCCGAGTCGTCCAGCGAAATTGCGCTCGATGACAACAAACATCCGGTAAGATTTTTCATTGATCACACTCTAAATTCCCTCTAAAAGTACAGTGATAAATGTTAGTTAAAACTAGGTCTAAGAGTAACTCTTAAGCACTCTAAATGTATCTGTCCTCTCTGCCTCTGTAAAAGCTCTATCTGTCTTCTAATATATAAAATTCTCGTGTCACAGTGTTTGTAACCAAACTCCTCCAAAACGGCTCGACCAATTCTTATGAAACCAAAACGGCTCGACCAATTCTTATGAAATTTAGAGTGTATATTCAGAATTAGGACGTAAGCTATTTTTCATACCCAAAAAAATAATTCTAAGGCGGTACGAAGTCCGCGGGGTCAGCTAGTCTAATATATAAAATTCTCGTGTCACAGCGTTTGTAACCAAACTCCTCCGAAATGGCACCATTGATTCTTGTTGGAGTGTATTTTCAGTAGGTCTGAGAATAGGACGTAAGCTATTTTTCGTATCGAAAAAAAATTTGTAAGGTGGTACGAAGTCCGCGGGGTCAGCTAGTAATATTATAAGAACCAACGTGTGCTTATTAGATTCAAGTGTAGGTTCGAGTATTTATTTGGTACTTATACACATAACTAGGATTACATGGATGACTTCTTGAGAGTCACATATGCATTCAGATTCAATGTTTGAGCACACTTAGATTTACAATTGGCTATGGGTGAAAAATGACAATGTGCTCGATTTTTTTTTAAGGATAGGAATAACCTTCCGTATCAAGAGAAAAAAATCTCAGAATTTTCCGTGCCGTAGATTCTGCATAAAAAATAAAATTGGTTTTGCGTTATGACGATTGAAATAAAGGTGTTTCCTTGGTCCAAGTATGCACTACTTCTTGAAAAAATCAATAATGTCAATAGTGTCAACACTTTTTTCAAGAAGTAGTGCTGCATACTTGGACCAAGGAAACACCTTTATTTCAATCGTCATAACGCAAAACCAATTTTATTTTTTATGCAGAATCTACGGCACGGAAAATTCTGAGATTTTTTTCTCTTGATACGGAAGGTTATTCCTATCCATAAAAAAATAATCGAGCACATTGTCATTTTTCACCCATAGCCAATTGGTAAAGCAAATAAAAGAGCGCGTCGAATAACTCGAATAATACTTCATCGCACCTTTTAAAGTAAACAATTTAAATAAACAATCCATATATATCCTTCAATAATATTTTTCTCATACAATGTTCTAGGTGAGCAACGACGAATCCTGGACTGATGTCAACCTCAACGAAGATGGTGAACGGGGCCCCGCCACCATAACTGGCAGGACGAGGGACCACGAGGGAAACATACACGAAGGTAACTACCTAGCTTATGGTGGCCTGTTAAATTGCGGTCCAGTACATCCAGTCATTAAATGACGTCAAGAAAGATGGTGAGAGGATGACGGAACACGAGCGAAATATACTTGAACTCTGTCTACCGTATCCCGTGAATTTATTTTGAACTAGCACGGGTGCAATACTAAATATACTACATGCATGAATTATACGTATAAACCTTCCACTTGAATCAATCTATCTATTTTTTAAAAATCGCATCAAAATCCGTTGCGTAGTTTTAAAGGTCTGAGCATACATAGGGACAGACAGCATTAAGCAACTTTGTTTTATACTATGTAGGTAGTGATAATTTATTAATGTACAAGCTTCTGCCTGCGATTTCGCCCGTGTGGAATTCGGTTATCGCGCTCCCGCGGGAACTACGCGTTTTTCCGGGATGAAAAGTAGCCTATGTCCCTTCCCGGGATTCCAGCTATATCCATACCCAATTTCATCCAGACCGGTCAAGCGGTTGAAGCGTGAAGAGATAACAGACAGACAGAGTTACTTTCGCATTTATAATATTGTAATATATAATATGGATTCTTGGTATTTATTTGCAGATATCGAAAAACAAATGCACCAAAGAAACAACGAACACCACCATCTTCAGCAGAGGCATCAAAACCGGAGTATGCAGGTCGCACAAAGGCATTTACATCCGGTAATTTACATTATTATTTACAAAAACACATTTAGATATATGTAGTTCAGTTCTGATAGGTGCCTATCTCCGATGCAGTTGGGCCTGACTAAGTTTGGGTTGATTCAAACCGCCCGTTAACGTTAAATATTTTACTATGGAACAAAATGACGTTTCTTTATGGAATGACAGCTCGGCGGCCATATTTAACGACCAGGAGTCCGTCAACTGTGCTTGAATCACCCGCCCTAAGGGTGGGTTGATTAAAACCGTCCGTTAACTAATCAGCGCTCGTTAAATATTTTATTATGGGATAAAATAACGTTTCTTATGAAACGCAGCCATATTTAACGACCATGAGTCCGTCAACTGTGCTTGAATAAACCCACCGAATAATGCTCACCGGTGCCCGTTTTGACTGTTCTAATCAAGCAGTCTAACCTACTCGTTAAAAATACCAAAATATTGATTCCGTACTTCTCAATTCCAGGACAACGAAACCCTAGCAGGACTTAACGCCATGAACGCCACCATGACAGTAGACGGCATATCCCGGGAAGCGTCTCTCACACACAAGCTGGAAACAGCCCTGGGACCAGTCTGCCCTCTCCTTCGGGAGATAATGCTGGACTTTGCGCCTTTCCTCTCGAAAACCCTGGTCGGAAGCCACGGACAGGAGTTGCTCATGGAGGGTAAAGGTAGACGGTTGTAAGCATGGTAGCTAGATGCTTCTGCTATCGTGGTAACTATATGTTGAAAACATAACCCTCCTTCTGGCGCAGTCGGATTGAAAGGTGGTGTTTTTTGCGTCTGACTTTAGTGGCTGGGATATTTATTTTATTTTAATTTAAACTCTTTATTGCACAAAAAATGCAGAGTACAAAAGGCGGACTTAATGCTACAAGCATTTTCTACATATATATAGGGATATATGGTATTTAACGCATTCACTGCCACTTCTGTTTTACGAACTTTCGTCAGGTGCCACATCTGTCATTAAGGGAACATTGCAACGCACATGTGCGTTCAAGGCACTGCGGGAAAGTCAGCAAAACGCATATATGCGTCGGTGGCAGTGAATGCGTTAAGAAATGTACTTTACGGCCGAGGTATTCTTTTATTAATAGGGTGACTATATGTATACGCTGAAATGATTTAATAGTTTTTCTGTATTTTTTGCCATTTTGGGTCACTTTGTATGGAAGATGCTATAAAAAGTGTCCCGAATTCATTGCTGTTGAGTGTATTATTCAATCTCCTTGCTTATTATTATTTTATTATTATAACTGCTTTTATGAAAAGTTGCCTTATACAGTTTCAAATCAACCAAACAATAATTTCCACAAGTAACCAGCATCCTTCCTCCTAGGTCTTCAAACCTTCAAGTCCAGCACGTCAGTGGTGGAACTGGTGATGCTGCTCTGCTCCCAGGAGTGGCAGAACTCGCTCCAGAAACACGCTGGCCTGGCTTTCATCGAGCTTATCAACGAGGGCAGACTCCTCTCTCACGCCATGAGGGACCACATAGTGCGGGTCGCGAATGAAGCCGAGTTCATTCTGAACAGGATGAGGGCGGATGACGTGTTGAAACATGCTGACTTTGAGGTGAGGGGCATATACATATACATGGTGGGTCAGAAAATATGGCAAATAATTAACCCACAGTATCGGCTATCGATTCTAAGTATATTGTATAGGTCTTTGATTTTTTTTGAGTTGGTAAAAAAAAATATTTTGTGTAGGATTCAGGCGTCGCTCACACAACCAATCCCATATACAATTTTTTTTTACCAACTCAAAAAAAATTAGAGACCTATACAATATACTTAGAATCGACAGCTGATGCGGTGGGTTAATTATTTGCCATATTTTCTGACCCACCGTGTATAATACTTCGTATAGACCGGGTCTACGCACATGACATATAACCCCACTTTGTTGGTGCCCAATCCAAGTTTGGTCACCAATCGTGACACCGTGGCGCCGGTGTCTCAGCGAGACACCGGCGCGTGCGGATGTCAAATAACATATACACACGCAACCCTTAAGAAATGCCGACTTGCGTGATAAAAGGCTGCAGAAATCATGTAGGCAAAGTGAAAAAGTGTCATGAAATATCGTTTCATCGGTGATTAACATTACCTTGTGTTTATTCCATCAATGGAAATATTTTTGTAAACAATAAATTTATGACACGAAGTCGCCATATTGACGCCATGTTACGGAGTCGCCATAGTTACGGAGACTGCTTGTTAAAGTAACCTTGTAAGGACGTCATTTTTACACATGAAGAATTTCACGTGAGATTTTTAATGTTGGACTTCTAAGAAAATATAAATAAATAATTATTATGTCAATAAATAAACAAAAGTTGATTTTTGAATCATGTTTTATTAGAAAAAAGGATATTACAGCATTTACGTCGCTTGTACTGAATAAAATAAAAAAGCCAGCAACACCTCTCGTTACGTCACTGCGAGGTTATAGCGCGCAAAACATTCTCGTAGTTCATGCAGTTGACCACCAGACGGCGCTGTATTTCGTTGTATGAAGAAAATGGCGACTGAATGTTCGGATGGGCCTATCCCTAAGTATAAAAATCATTGGTGAGGGGTTACACATCATGTTCCCGCCAGTTGAACCTGACTAAGAACCGCTTCGACAGCGTCGCTCCAACGATACCTAGGTCGATCCACCGGCCGTCGATCGGTTAGTCATCACAACTATGCTCTTTTTTAAAAATTTATTTTATTTATTCGGAAAATTTATAGCTATAACATTTACAACTATAATATTGAAACTATGGATAGAATTAAGCCATTTACAAGTTTCTAAAACTAGGTAATATAAATGGTTAAAGTTACATTTTTAATCGAGTGAATGAGTAAAAATTAAAAACCTAATAATAATAAAGAGTAGGCAAGTAAGTATGCTATAAAGTCCTACGCTTTCAAGATTCAAAACTTTTGGTAACAACATTAAAATGAAAACTTTAATTAACGAATTTCGAATAAATAGTAATCTTCCATAAACGATAATAAAAAAATACTGCCCGCGACTTCGCCCGCGTGGAATTAGGTTATTGCTCTCCCGCGGGAACTATGCGCTTTTTCGGGATAAAAATAGCCTATGTCCTTTCCCGGGACTCCAACTATCTCCATATCAAATTTCATCTCAATCGGTCCATCGGTCGAAGCGTGAAGAGATAACAGACAGACAGACAGAGTTACTTTCGCATTTATAATATTAACTAGCTTCTGCCCGCGACTTCGCCCGCGTGGAATTCGGTTATCGCGCTCCCGTGGGAACTATGCGCGTTTCCGGGATAAAAAGTAGCCTATGTCCTTTCCCGGGACCCTAACTATGTGCATACCAAATTTCATCGCAATCGGTCCGGCGGTTGAAGCGTGAAGAGGTAACAGACAGACAGAGTTACTTTCGCATTTATAATATTAATATGGATATGTATACTATGGATTATTTACTGCATGATCTTCTCCTAATCTTTACACCCCGAAGCAGCGTTGATCAGTGTTGGCTGTACAGTCAGGTTCATTAATAATCCGAACACTTTTGGACCTTATTAGAACGGAGTAAGATGCAAAAGTGTGTATTTTTTTTTTATTAA